>JAVXUL010000009.1:9667428-9679540 GCA_035590515.1 Trichilia minutiflora
GAACTTTCATGCTTTGACTAGATTGGATGAAAATAGAGCAAAATGCCAGGTATATATAACTCTTCCAGATTATCCCTTTAAATCATAAGTCGTTATTCTTTTACCGTCTGTTGAGTACTCATTGGCTATGGTTTGTGCAGCTTGCCCTTAAAGCAGGTGTGTTCTACGACAAAGTGTCAAATGTGACCATCTGGGGAAATCATTCAACCACTCAGGTCAATAAAAAGATATGGTTGATCAAATTTTTGTGGCTTAAATTCCTCTGATCTTCTACTGAAGGAATTCTGTGCTAATTGTCACCAGGTTCCAGACTTCCTAAATGCTAAAATCGATGGCTTACCTGTGAAAGAGGTTATCGAGGATCACCAATGGTTGGAAGAAGAGTTCACCGAGAAGGTCCAGAAGGTAGGATCAGTTAATAATTTGAGCTTAGTTTTATACTTAATGATTTTCTTAGTCTTCCAATAAACTTTATGAAGCCTCAGTGACCAAGTATGAATTTAATTTACAGAGAGGTGGAGTACTGATTGAGAAATGGGGAAGATCTTCAGCTGCTTCCACTGCTGTGTCAATCGTTGATGCCATTAAGTCTCTAATAACTCCCACTCAAGAGGGTGATTGGTTTTCATCTGGCGTAAGATCATTCATTCCCACTTAATGAACTCCTTTTTTCAAAAAAGTAACTATTTACTACCGTAGCACCCAAGAGTTATTCATCACATAATGATGCAAAATTCAATATTTTTCATTTAAATGTTGGTTTCTGGAGTTGTATCTTACCTTTAACAATGCCAATATAGGTTTATACAAACGACAATCCTTATGGTATAGCAAAGGATATTGTTTTCAGCATGCCATGCAGATCAAAAGTAAGTTTGATCTCACATTTTTCTTTCACTTATTTTATTTCCTATGCATGCACAGAAATCTTTGTGCATCTAAGATAATGTTTAACAAAGCTTTACTAATTTCAGGGAGATGGTGATTATGAACTTGTGAAGGACATAATATTTGATGATTACCTTCTCAAGCGGATTGGCGGGGTATGATCCCTTTTTTTCTTCTGCTAAGAATTCCGATTTGTAAACGCTGTTTGAAACCAAAGTGAAGAAAAAGAAAAAAAAAGAAAAGGTAAACCCATTATTGTCCTGATAATGTAATGCTGATGACATTTTGGCAAAGAAAACAATATATGGTTGTACGGTCTTCAACAGAAAAGAATTCAATTGAGCTCATTGTTGAATATGTCCAACCGGTTCAATTTTATGAAGTTTGCATCAATTTGCTATCATTTTATGAGACACGTACCGTTTCCTTGCAGACGGAAGCTGAGTTGCTAGCTGAGAAGAGATGTGTGGCCCACCTTACAGGAGATGTATATATATTTTTATCACAGCATTGCTTTCTTTTGCCAATATTACCAAGTTTATATCTGATTCTATCCTTTTTTTTTCCCTCAGGGTGTTGCTTTCTGTGATCTACCTGAGGACACAATGCTTCCTGGAGAAATGTAAATGTAGTTAGGCTCTAGGAATTACTATTTATTTAATAATCCCTCCGCAAATATAACTTGTGCATGAGACGCAGATAATTTGCTGATATTAAACTATTTTGTCAATTTTTGAGATTGAGAGATAGTTATATTACCAAGTGGAGTTGCTTGGATTTCGTGGTGATTGCCTAGTGTTAATACCTGCTGCTGCCGGAGCTGGGGCGTCACCATAGGGGAGATTCTACTTTTGTATTATTTCTTTATTTGTGTATTTACTGTATAATCATACTTTGTACCGTTATAAATTATATTTTATGGATGATAAATGTTGAAATTGTCGAGTTTAAAGTCCTGCAAAAGGTGATGGAATTCGAGGAGATCGACAAAAGGAGACAGTACGTCAAATCTAATGTACTCCGTTGGCACAAATAATACCATTTAAGGCAAGTGTTATCCGCTTATTAGGTGTCGGGATTCCATGTTTACAGTCAAAATTTTGATACGGCTAAGTTCCCAGAAGGTCGATCAGATTTCTCCTAGTTATACAGTGTATTTGTAAATTCTTGTATATTCCACAAGTTTAAATACATAGCCATCAAGCATGCACACAGCTTACATTTTCTCGAAAGGCATAGAGTATAGTCGTCATATCATTTGCCATCCTGTTCAACGTTAACGTTCATAGTTAACAAAACTCATCCATGCGTGCAACTAGATATGAATCCATATAATAGGCAAATAGGAAACACTTAATTCGATATTCTGTTATAGAACACTCACTTCGAGGCAAAACTATGATTATTTAAAAAAAAGGGAACAGAAGTTCAAAGATCCTTTATTGTGTATCACTACAAAGTGGTCTGTATTAAACATTTAACAAACAACACATCTGCATCCGGCTGCTGTCCAAGTCAATCTATATGGAGATTTTAACTACTATCTTAACCAAGGGATACAGCTTTGGTTGTTACCAAACCTGTTCACTTAGTAGAGATACAGGTACCAATCTTAAAACTCACTGAAATAATTAGGACCCAAAAGAACAAGAAGAACAAGAAGCTCCGGGATGCCATTGACCCTGCCTTGCCATAGAAAAAGTTACCCATGGGTACCGAACTGGTAGGACTGACATCACTTTGAGACAGGTTAAAAGATAAAACAATGTTGAAATCCCCATTCTTGCCAACTGACCAGTTCAATCCAGTTCCACTTAAAGTAATGTTTCTTATTCTGATCATACCAGCAGTAACATCAACTGAACCGGACGGTTGGGCCACTGAATTGAGCTGAAGAGCTGCATCCTTTGGAGGGAACTCGGAGGCAAATGCAGGAGGAGCAGGAAAGCCACCCAACATTTGACTAGCCTGTTTGAGGAAGGGATACTTGATATCTGCAACCACAAGTATGAGACAAACATGATTCTAGATAACATAAAATTGGATAAAAGGTAAGGAATTAAGTGTGCACATTATCAAGGTATGCAGAAACTATTAACTGCAAGCATATTAGCTTACAATAATCCCACAACAAATAACAATGGGAACTAGTGATGCCAACTCAAATTAAAATATAATTTTACCTGGTTCAAATTTGGAGCTCTCAGGCTTTGGCTTTGAAGTAGATGCATCATTATTACCAAGTGCTTCAGATTGATGTTGGCCAGCCACGGACACTTGGTCAGGTACTTCATTCACCTGCTGTGTTTCACAGTAAAAAGTTAGACAAATACTCCAATCCAAAATATCAAGTTAGAAAAATAAAATAAAAGCACAACTGGAGTTTGAACAATGAATTTTACCTTTGTTGTATGAGGAGCTTGGTCAGAAATAATGTTTTCGCTCCCCATAATTTCAGAAGCATCAAAAGTCAGGTACTCTGAGTTATCATCATTAGCATCAAAGAAATTAAGGTACTCTTCAAGCATGTCAAAGCCTGTCGAATCAGGCTCAAGAGCCTTTGAGAGATCGTTAGCTTCCAGGTATCCATCATTGAAAGAAGGATTATCAACTGCATCCAAGTAAGGCTCATCAAGCAAATAATTAACACCACTAGCATTGACATCATTGCTTGATTCAATATATTCATCTTTTGCCGGTCTAGATTCCATCTCATACTGCCCAGGTAAATCAGAGAATTTCTGCTCAACCCACAGCTCTGAATCATGTTGATTTCCATCCATAACTATCATCAGCTTCTGATCATCAGCACTCAATTCCCTTGAATGCTCAACATGGTTGCTTGATTCTCCATAATAGAAGTTCAATGGATGTGAAGCAGTTCCAGATTGACTGGCAACGTCATCACTCTGCAGAGGATAAAAAGAAAGTCAACCAACCACACATATACGATACAATATAAATAAGATTTATTCAACAAGGCTTGTCGTATAGAATTATTCAAGATTAAATAAAAGAAGCCTCAGTCAAACAGCTTTAATAGTAGCTCAGAGCACCATTAATCCAAAATGTTAAGAAGTTAAGAAGGACCCAACGGTAATATTTAAGTTTTAATACTTCTCATATTGTTGCAGAGCAAATTATAATGCTTTCCTTGCAATAACAGAAATCTTAGTAAACTAACACTCGAACAAATAATTCTGATTTGTATGACAGCTATGCAACTCCTAAAATCCATAGATAAAAAATTGTATGGAGTAAGAATGACATATTGGTTCCAAGAAAGAATAAATTGTTTACAAAAATTAAGATGGATAAAAAGAGATGAAATTCTCTCACGAAAATTTAAAGAAAAACATCTTTTGTGCATATTAAATACTAAAGTAAATGCACTGGCTCAGTACCTACAAAGAATTAGAAAAGAACCAAAAAGGTAATCAAAAAAGGCATATAAGCCTCAGCGCAAGTCCATAACTGAACAGTAGCACATCTACCAATATCTCTCAAATACATTGCAGGAAAATTTTATTATCATATTAGGTTATATTTTGAAACTCAAATATCAGGGACGCTGTATAAGTTCTAAATTTGCAACATGACATTTACTAACTTCGAGGTATGATACTCAGATGATGAAACTAAAATAATTCTCAGTTGCTTGGTTCGTAACAGGATAATTTACAAGTCAATCTAAAATAAGAGGATTGATATACAGTTATACAAATCCATTCACCATATAAACTAACAAAATCTGAATTGCAAAACAGAGAGAGAGATAAATTAGAAAACCTGATCAAGGTCATTGGTTTCAAAGTATGCATCATCACCAACCACCAATTCATCAGCCACTATGTCTTGGCCTGGCACTAAAGCTGCCTCAACTGCCTCATCATCCTCCCATTCCTCCTCAATGAACGGTGCTCCATACTGCTCTCCATTCTTTGGCCCTGATCCACTCTTCTGGAATATCCTACAGAGAACAAAAGCATCCTTCCCAACAAAACCAACCAACAGCATCAGCTAGTTACAGATTTACAAATAGAAAAAAAAAATTATGCAAAAAGAGAAATATGGAGCAGAGACCTATAACTTTGCAACTAGTACAATGCCCTAACAGCTAAATAAAAGGAAAAATTAGAGAGCATCACTTGGAGAAAACAAAAGGTTTAGTGAGTTCACTATAATCTTACTTGAGCCACTCCAGCTTTCTCCAATTCCTCATCAGTAAGCCTGTACTCGTGCATCACCCAATTGGAGCGTTCACCACGTGGAGCCCTCCCCATATGATAAACAAGGGTCTTCTTCATCCCAACAATCCGTGTGTTATGATGAACAGGGCGATCCTTCCCAGTCGTCTTCCAGTATCCTTTTTCTGTGGCCCGATTGGTTCTTGATCCATTTCCGTACTTTTTATCTAACATACTGAAAAAATACCACTCCCTGTCCCTAGTTTTCAACCTTGACTTATCTAAACCCAAAAAACGAAAAAGACATTAGACCACCATAAACGTTAAATGTTAAGATTACTTAAAGAATATGAACATATATTTTTTGTTTTATGACGAAAAATAAATAAATATAAAGCACCAATAAGTCTTACAACACTCACACAAGAAACTCATAGAAACTACATGAAGCTTGCCATACAAATGTTAAAAAAAAAAAAAAAAGAAAGAAGTTTTTATAGACAGATGACCTACAGCTCTACCTTGTATCAAATGCATCAAAGATGAAATTTCGAATCAAAATAACACCAAAAATAGAGATCAACAAGGCCATACACAATTAAAAATAAAACCTTAAACAATTATACGAGTAAGTCTCTCTAAACCGAATGAATTTCAAGATCTATAGAAAAAAGAAAGAAAAAGTAAGTGGTGTATCATGAATTAAATACCAGGGAGATCCCAAGGCTCAGTCTTGTAGATATCGATCACTGAGATCGGGTCGAACCGAAACAGTTTCTTACAGACTTTCCGTTTTAAATAATACCGAATCAGCTCCTCATCGGTGGGGTGAAATCTGAACCCCGGCGCTAGCGAAGTCGACGCCCCGTCACGGCCCATCAATCAATCCAAAAATAACCAAATCGATTAATTTAATTATTAATTGTTGAACAAAAACTAAAGTTGCGGCTGAAATTTTGAGTTAGGATTTTCTTTTGGGTTAATTTGATTCTGTAAGGAGAAAGTGCAAGCAAGCCATCTTGTTGCCCAAGAAATGAATAGCCATTGTCGCTAAAGCGGCTTTGTTGAGGAGTTTGAGAAGGAATGTTAAAATTACCAATCGTGTATTTTTATGAGTCGACGTGGCTTTCTGTTGTGGATGGACACGTGTGCGGAACATATGCCGTGCGTAGCCAATGGTCGGCGGTTGTTGCTCGTTCTGTGTTACTTGCGCAATCGCGCCCGTCAGATGTGTATAATAAATGAAATGACGGATATATCCTCTAGGACTTTGACCCTCGGAAGATTCTTGATACGAAACGTATTGATGAAACAAAGAGAAATAACTCGCAAGCTTTTCCCTTTTGTACTCAAAATTAATCGTATCGATAGAACAAAATCTAGTCCAAGTTTGAATAATTTCAGACGTCAAAACGCGTTGCAATTATTTAATCAACAAATTATCAGTATTGTTACGATACAAGTTTTTGGTTTAAACTCTCGTGAATAAGTTATTGTAGTATATTATTATTATTAATTAATAAAAATTTAAAATTAATATAGTTAATAAAAATAATTAATATAAATAAAAGAATAATTAATATTATTATAGCATATTATTTGTATATAAAAATTTGTAAAAAAAATTATATTTTTAATATTATTTATAAATTATTATTATTTTTGACATATGTTAATCATATTACAATCGCACCAACTAATCTAACCGTATACCTACTTTTTTTTTATTTATTTGAGTTGTACCATTTTTGGATTTGTTTTCTATAGAAAGAAACAAAAAATATATTAAGATGCACCAAAATTGAATTATAGAGTCTACAAAAGGTTACCGCATTCAACACTGCTGTCTGCTCTTGTTACGCCAACTCTAATGCCTTCGTTGTTTCAAATTATTCGCAGAGACTTCTGAAAAAATAAATATTTATATAGTCTACAAAAGGTTACCGCATTCAACACTGCTGTCTGCTCTTGTTACGCCAAGTAAAATGCCTTCGTTGTTTCAAATTATTCGCAGAGACTTCTGAAAAAATAAATATTCATACAATAATTCAATACAATTCTTATTTCGTAATCCACTTATTTCAAAAAGCTTTTAGACAAATGGATTGGTAGTTACAACTTGCAACAAACTTAATACACAGCTTTTGTTTATTGCAGTACAACGAAAACATTTAAGAGTTCATGCCTTCACCTAAAACATGAGAAATCGAACCTAAAATTTATAACAATAAAAAATATATATGACTGAAAATCTAACATAAAACTTAAACCGTTTCTTTGACGAAATCCTTATTCAGGCAGCTATAGAAAGCTGTAGGTCAACTGACAAGAACAACATAACTTCAATACAATAGCACATTGAAGACCCGGGGAGAAGCTCACTGATTTCTCAATCAAAACGGAGACAATGATCTAATGCATTCTGGAAAAAAGTTTCACTTGCAAACAAGTGAATTCTAAACAAACATCAGTGTTCCAAATCCCGATACAGGCTTAAGTTCTCAGTTTAAGAATACCCATGATCCATGGGCGGTCTGTCTCATAACATTACAACAGCTAAACAACAAATTTCCTAAATTTACAAACACATACTCCAATCAATGGATTGGAGAGGAAACATGCCCTTAAGGGGCTCATACACTAATTCAGCAAACATCAATAAGATTAAATGTACAGGATCACCATCAGCTAGGCCCCTTTGTTTCTCCTCTTCAATTCATCATTTTCCTTGCTCAAAAAATCAACTTGTGACTGAAGTTTGTTAATCATGTCTCGAGCACTCCTCATTTCATCCTTTAATGTCTTCCTCTCATCAGCAACCGTGTGCACCTGTTTCTTCAGATCTTTGATAAGTTTAGCGCAGCTAGGAGGCATCGAGGAATCAAAATAATCGGCCCCAAATGGAGTTGGAAGAACACAAGGAGTCTCTTTGGGGTGGTCAATCGACTCCATCAGAGAAAATTCCAGCAATGCTGAAATTGCGGTGGTGGTTGCTGAATTTGTCGCCATCAGTATTGTTGTTTCTGCAGAATCATTTGATCGGTTAGAAACTGAATCATTTGGACGCCTTCGTTTGTATTGCAGAAGAGGAATGGGTGCCTGCATGTTGATCACACATTGCGAAGGACAATCTTCCTTTTCCTTCTTGCACATTGATAAATCATTTTGAACTTCTCTTGGAAGTTCATTAATATTCAGAGGTTCCTTACTGATGGATTGAGAATCCTACAACAATCCGCCAACATTCAAAAGCAAAATTTTACTGAAAAAATAAATTATTGAAGGAGGAAAATGTTAAATAGCAATGACTCAAACACGTGACATTTGGTGAATATTACAAAAAGAAGCACATTGATACATCAACTGATGAAATCTAGTGTAACCGTACAAAGTGAATTCTCATTCCAAGTGTTGTAAATAAAACCAATTCAACTTCACTCTGTGCCACCCTAGTCTAACAAAAGCATTTATATGATGTAAGTCCAACTGTTTTCTTGTTTTATTTTACTTTATGATAAGGGTTAAATCCAACTTTCCAGTCACAAATTTTACCAACATGCCATCAAGACAAACCAGGAACCCAACCAATCACTTGGTCTGGGATTTTCGGGTACACTGCATAATAAGTTAACTTAGCATGAAGCAGAAAAAAATTAGAAAAGGTATTATAGGGATAGATGAGAAAGAACAGAACAATAAAGAGAGAACAATAACCAGAGATATAAAAAGATGAGAGAAGATAATGAAGACAAGGTGTCTATATTATTCAAAATCAATCATATGCTTTGCTAAGTATGGTGCATTAATGAATATCTATAATGACCAGAAAGAAATCTAATCTATGAGACGACTAGAATCAAAGATAACATATCAGCAAATACCTTTTACTTTTATGTTATTCAGGTTTGTAGAAAAAATTTGGCTCCAACCTATCAGAGAAGAAAAATCCAATGTAGTTTCATGATTCTTGTTCCCTCCAGAATTTAGATTTTATAGATTAATGTTTATGTCACAATTGAGACTCAAAGTTATGAAACAAAACATGTTACATGTCACAATTCCTGAAAACAGTATCTTCTAATTGTATAATTCAAAATCAAAAATGATTAAACCAAAGACATTTATACAGGCATCCAATGTAGCCTACAGCCAAAAATATAAAGAACCCAGGCAAATCATATACAGGAATATTATAAAATTTCATCAGCACACACACATCACGAACCAAACAATGCTGTGGATAACAGTGACCAGATCTAACCTCCACGAGGATACTTTTCCTGTTTAACAGAGCACTTGAAGTTGAAGTGAAGACAAAAGTTTGAAACAAGCAGCTGTATGTTTTTCAACTGAGAGGCAGTTAATGATTATCTAAATAGTCTATTCTGACAATGTTCATAGTTTTTCTTCTCCACTAGGTGGACTCCTAACTTATACAGGCTTAAGGAATTACTTTTGTTGCCAATGACCATGGACATATCTCAGTTGGTGGAGGTCATAACTGTTAGAATTAAAACTATCAGAGAAAGAAGACCAGCTATGAGCCCTAATAAAAATAAAGTAAATGAGCTAATGATAACGTTACATCACAAATTCTCTCAGTTCAGTTGGCACATTTAAGTATGGATTCTTCCATTTTTGCTATTATCTATACTGGATGCACCCAATGATCTAAGAGGTTAAGATAATCAAGTACCTAAAGTACACAAAAAAATTGCGAAGGATTTACAAACAATGTTTTTTGCTCACTTCACCTGCTTTTTTGAATGTGTAATTACGTTAACCAGCCGGACTGTTTCCTTATGTTGTAACTAGTCACAGTCTGTATATTTTCCACATAATGCCATCATAATTTGCAGCATAACATAACAACTTAAAAGTAGAAGAGAAAAGAAAAGGAAAGAAGAAGAACAAACTGTGTACACCAGCTCAACATGCACTGTTTCAACCCCATTCTTTTCAGTACATGCATCTTCGCCAGCTACCACATCATCTCCAGCATCTACTCCTGGAAAAGCTGTGATACCTTCATCCCATTCCTCCTCTATAAATGGCGCATACCGATTCCCATTCGGTGGCCCCACGTTGCTCTTATGAAATATTCTACACAGCACATATGAATCCTTTTCCACAAAAAAGAAAACAAGCAACTTCTATAAGATTTCAATCGCCCCGATGAACAATTGTGCCTAAGGTTACAATGAAATCACGAGGCACGAGGAAAAGAAAAGAGTAGTTAAACATTTATACTTCTGATTTTTCATAGTTTACAACCAAGGAAACAGATTCAATTCCATGAGTTCATTGAACATGTTACAGCAACTGAACATGATCGTGATCATTTATCAATTGTTGTTAAAATCAAAACAGTATAGCCAACAGCATCCAGAGGCACCAACTTAACTAACACAATTCCAAAATTCTTTCAGAAACCAAACAGAAACTAGATAGAATTTGTCAAAACCAAAATAGCATAACCAATGAAAGAGAATACTACGGGAGAACTTTTTCTCTCCACCGGAGATTTTCTGTTTCCAAAACCTCAGCACAAGTGTGCTGAGTTATTCATTATTTCAAACAATATCGCTAAACCATAATAT
Organism: Trichilia minutiflora; assembly: GCA_035590515.1. Lineage (NCBI taxonomy): Eukaryota > Viridiplantae > Streptophyta > Magnoliopsida > Sapindales > Meliaceae > Trichilia > Trichilia minutiflora. Next base: position 9,678,104 of record JAVXUL010000009.1, read on the forward strand.
CATAACTCTCTACATTTCTTTGTTTCCTAAATTCTATCAAAATCTACAATCAAATCCATCAGTAACAATTTCATCACAGCCTTACCTGTCCAACCTGCAATTTGCGTAATTCATCTTCCACAAGGCGGTACTCATGCATTACCCAATTGGTCCGCTGCCCAGCTGGGGCACGTCCGCGGTGAAATACTAGTGTTTTCTTCATTCCAATGAGTTGTGATTCCCGGCGAATCTCACGATCTTTTCCTGTTGCTTTCCAGTACCCATTCCCTGTGGCCCGGTTCATTCTTGCCCCATTTCCATATTTCTTATCCAATGCACCAAAAAAATACCATTCTTGGTCCCTGGACTTCATCGTTGAATAAACTAAAACGCCATAAACAAATAAAGTTCAAATACTGCTTCAATGAACAGAAAAATAAACTCTTGAAAACACAATGGATTATATAAAATCATCCATAAAAATTAAATAAATAAAATCCACCCACCAGGTCTTCGACCTTGAATAAACTGAAGCCCAAAACAGATAAAGTCCAGATATAGCTCCAATAATAAAATACAATGTACAGAAAAAAATAGATACCCAAAAAACTATATATAGTTAGGCAAACTCCCTCCAAATAAATCCAATACAGATATGTATAACCGGAAAAATCATCTCAGATAGCAAAAGAAATAATATTTAAAAAATACAAAATAAATAACATAAAAAAATAGGGACAGCAAAAAAATAAAAGCAGAAACTCATTAGTCTAGAAAACAATTGAAAGCCAAAATTACAACAGACACAAATAACCGAGCTAAAAGAAAAAAACCTAATTCTTTTTCTTAAATGCGAAATGGATAATGGTAAACTAAGAATCGATCAACAGAAATTAACAAATACAGACGCATAGCAGCAATTATGGTGAAAGCGAAAAAGAGAGTATAGTTAACCTAACCAGCGAGGTCCCACGGTTCGTTCTTATAAATATCGACCTCGCCGATGGCGTTGAAGCGAAACGGCTTGTTAGAGACCTTCCGCTTCAAGTAATAGCTCACCAACTCCTCGTCTGTCGGGTGGAATCGAAACCCAGGTGCAAGTACCGTCGTTGCGGTCTTATTCGTTTTGGTCCCAGCCGTTGCCGGCGTTGTGAGGACAAGAGCTTCGCGACCCATTTGAGACGGCTGTCTGAGGCGGAAAAATAGAACTGTGTTAGGACATTTGAGTGACGGAGATGAGAGAAAGGAACTGATTGATTGGTGTTGAAGCAACTGCTATGGTACCTTCAATTACAAGAAATTAAGGTCAAAAGGAGTGAGCAGCATCCTTTTTGTTTTTGAATTTATGAATTTGTCTTCGCTGTTACAAACAGGGACTTAATCAAAAGTGATCACTGCTTATAATTGGTCTTCAAAAAAAATCACTATTTATAGTTTCAATCAAAATTAATCCAAAAT
>JAVXUL010000009.1:9683003-9704732 GCA_035590515.1 Trichilia minutiflora
CAGTTTCTTGTTATTATGTCTTGTTCTATCAGTTATATATTCACTATGTACACTAATAGAGGCTTAGGGAGATGGGGTCAGCCTTGTCTCCTGCCGGTCATAGTCCAAGGATTTCGAGCTGTGACAAAAGCCCACCCTACTTTATTGGCCATTAAACCCAATTGCAACAAAATTATATATAAACTATTTAAAATTGGATTTTATTTCCCACGTTGGATTTAAAATTTTCCATTCAAACACTCTCAATTACCAACAAAAAGTTCATTATTTTTTTAATTTTCTTGAGATATGAAAAATTTTAAATATACATGATATAATTATATTAGTTATTTTATAATTTATATTATTTATTTTTAATAATTATATTAATTTTATATTTATATTCATCAATAATAACATGTAATATCACTCTATAAATAAAAATTTGTATCAAAAATTTATATTTTAAAGAGTATTCGCCAATTATATATTGTTTACTAATCAGTAATCTCCTATTAATTTTTATTGAAAACTAGGGCGGTTGTTTTTTTTTTTAAAGTAAATGCCAAAATGGCTTTAAGGCATAGAAACTAACTAAATATGCCTTTTAAAACATAATTTTTGTAGAATAAAAATTTTAGATATCAAATATTAATATAAAAATATGTAATTTTTATTAAAATTAATATTATCAAATATTTTCAAAATATATACAAGTAAAGCAACATAATCCAAAATAAAATCTGAGCTATATTTCTATCCAAACGACCTTAAGAATCAGCATTAAGTGGAGTAAATTGTAAGTATGAGACTAAATTTAAGTTAAAGAAGGGAATATCACCAAATTATATGCTGATTTTCAAATAATTTACTTTATTAATTTAATAAATTAAAGTAAATTATTGAAATATTTATAAACTATTTCCTGCAAATGAAATTATAGTATAAAAAGTATTATTATCTTTTTGCAAATGTTAATTAGTTTGTAATAAATCTTAAAAAACATGCTAACAACGCGAACTTCTTTTTAATAAGGCGTTTTTATTTTCTTTTAAGGTTAATCCCTTTATTCTAAAGATTTCAAGTTGTTTCTCAAATTCTTTTCATTTAAACCATCTAATAATGCTGTACCATGATCGTATATTTTATATTTTTATAGAAATCATAAAAATATTTAGGAGAGTAAAATATATAACATATATAATAATAATAATAATATAAAAATATTATGTTTTATTTATATTATATAAAAATTTATTTATTAATATCAAATACAATGCAAACCATTGTAAATATATTAATTCAGACACTTAGTAATTTGATATAATGCATTAAATAGAAAAGTAAGGATATGTGTTGTTAGGTTATATATATAGAGATAGATCAACCATATTGTTATATATCTCCTCGTCTAAAAAATGTTACAATATCTTATGTGAATGATAATGGATACCATTGTAATGTTTAAACACAAAATAAAAAACTACAATTTATATGAAAATATAGTCACTCCATTACTTGATAATTTATTAATAATATTCTTATTATATGTATCCCATAGCCATAGTCCCACAATGGTTGGTTGGAAAACATCATAAAACTATACATTTAGAATCTATTTTACAACTTAATTGTCATGTTTAAAAGAATATTATTTTATTATAAAATTTATAATATGATATTCAAATATCAATATCCTGTAATTTCGTAAAATTTTGTTTTGTTTTCTGAAAAAAAGCTAACTATCTGTGACCCAACGATACGTATTTTCTTTTTGATTCTGCTTCCCGCAAACCAACCAAGATAACGAAGAGGATAGTCGTTGAATTTGAATAACCCAAAATCATTCAAAAGAGGACAAACTAATTAATGCCAAACCAGGTGGGTTATATCGTAATTTGATGTTGACGTGGAAGCTGAAAGTGGCCCGCACACAAGCGCCTGCAAAGGCGCGTGGCCCTTAAGCCATCGAAGTGTCTGTCCCATAAACCGCTTAAGAAAACAAAGCATTTGTGATTTGTCCCATGCTCAAACTTCTTGCGTCCTCAGAATTTACAATTTAATAATTATAAACAAAAATAATTTAAATATAAAAAAAAATTGTAAACATTGCCCGCCAACCCCACCATTGTCTCCTCCTTCCTAATCTACCCGAGGAAATTTCCTCGCTTGCATTCCTTCTAGTTTGTTTATAATCACACAACTGAAAGGGTGAAGACTGAAGTGTGAACCAGAAGAAAGATTGAATTTTATTTTTTTAATTTTAATTTTTTGTGAGGGTTGTATGTGAAGAATATTGAGATGGGTTCTTGTTCTAAAGTAGGAAATAGTAGTTACGATTACTCGTTCAAGATTCTGTTGATCGGTGATTCTGGTGTGGGAAAGAGTATTCTTCTTCTTAGTTTCATTTCCAATTCTGTTCATGATCTCTCTCCTACAATTGGTAGGCTGTTTCTATCTGTTTTTATTTATATATATTCATTTGTTTTGTCGTCCTAGGCTTTTACATGTTGTAGATAAAATTTTCGGATAAAAAATTTTATCTGCTGTTAATTTTCGACTAATATTTGGTACCTTTTTAACTGTAAGCTATGTAAGAGTTATATAATCAGATTAAAGTTATAAGCATGTGAATCTGTTATTGAGTTTCTCGTGTATATACAAGTTTATGATGTATACATGTGTTCTATTTACGTATTTGCTTATGTATGTGTTACGTTTACTTAGACCAGAATTTGGGTGACTATATGGTTTGTTTGTGGTTTTTTCAGTAAGGCAAGGTCTATTCAAGGGTTGTTTCTCTGTTTTTGGTTGACAACTGGCAAGAAATTAGTAGGAGCTCTCTGTTTTGAGATAGTTCTTGGGAATTTGAGTGAACGCATTGTCATTTCTTTGATTGGAACATTCAAAATTGGGACACATACATAATATTTTATGATGAGTTATCACATTTAATTTAGTTCCCAAAACTGCTATACTTGATTGCAATTGTTTCAAAATTAGTTTGGATGGAGTTGGTAATTGAAGAGTGCAATGCTCTTAATCAAGAAACGATTTGTTTAACAAATCAAGTAATGATTTGTGATTCAGTATCCTTGTATCAGTTTCGTGGTTTTGGATGCTATTAGATATGTATTGATGTTTGAATATCGTTTTACTAATGTTCAGGCGTGGATTTTAAGATCAAACTACTCACAGTTGGTGGAAAGAGATTGAAGCTGACAATTTGGGACACAGGTAATTAATGGACAAGAAGATTGATTATTTGCAGCCTTTCTATCTAATTCAACTTCTAGTGTGAAGAAAGATGAATAAAAACATGTGCAACTTAGTAACAAGACACGATCCTTCTAGGGTTGGCTTCATATCAATTAGCAAAGTCAATAAGTTAACATTTTTTTTTTCTGACAAACAAGGAGTCCTAAATGAGATTACAAAAATGTGTGAGTTCTTATAGTTGGATGTCTACTGGCAACTACATGGCCCATGGGGCAGTTAATACAGAAGGGGAAATGATGATAGAAGTTTGAGATTCCTTCTTGATGATGCAATGATTGTCAAGCCTAGTTGTTCTGATATAATCATCCGTTATTGTCCATTTACATGGTAGATGAATGAATTCTTCAACAATAGCTTCCTTTCCAAGATAACATTTTGCAATGTTCTGCTGTTTGATTGGTGGATCATAAAGATGAGCATGAGTTGACATAGTCAGAAGAAGGCATGTTAGCCTAGGACTTAAAAGACATATGGTTAGATAAAGCTTGATGAGAAAGGAGGATTCATATGGTTAGCGGGATAAGCTTAATGGTATAGTGTAACGCTGGAACCATGTGCTTCCTAGTTGCATTTTTTTTCCTCATTAGAGTTGTATGTATGGCGTCTTAAGCTTTTAACATGGTTTTAGTCTTGTAGATCTGTCTGAAGCATTAAATGGACTGCAATAATGTTGGTTGCTACTGCCTGCTTACATGTACTGCTCTCTTGGCTTCTAAGAAAGTAGATTGTCTTAATGCATAACTCAGATGTCATAATGAAGTAAGCTTTTGATTTTGTAAATATCTATTAGCATGCAAATGCTGATAAAGGAAGTCACACTAGTCGCATCATTGAGTACTGGTTCAAATTTGTCAAATACGATTCATTACCTTATGAACGCACCTAATTAGACTTAATCAGAAAACTATCTGAATTTCCTAAATCCTGTTCAGTGTAGCTGTTTTGTTAACATTTCTTGTTATATTGTGTAGCTGGACAGGAGAGATTTCGGACATTAACAAGCTCATACTATAGAGGAGCACATGGAATAATCCTTGGTATGTCCTTGTGAACACTGAAAATCTACATATATGCAGATGACATTACCATATTATTGTGAATTAAATTCTCTTCAAGTGCTCGTGATTTGAAATAATAGGAGCTCGTAGTTAATGGGATAATTTATCTCTGCTCTTTACATGATTTAGACAGCCTGAATCAATAGCATTGTTGCATTGTCTGCCTACTTTTTAACATGTATTCTTACTGGTTCCATATTCTGTCTTCTCTGCATACGTAATCAAATTCATCTCAAGCTCATATGCTGAACTACTCCAAGATATTCTTCTAGAATGTTCACCCATAACGTCTTTTCTTCACCCTCTGAATTTATGTTTTTAGTTGTTAGCACAGGAATTCACTGATTGAATTTTCCAGCACTTAAGTATGGTGTTATTGCTAGTGATATAACTAAATTATGTTGAGTTGAATACTCAGTCGTTTTTTATTAATTTTCGTTTTTAGTTTATGACGTGACACGAAGAGAAACCTTTGCAAACTTGTCAAATATATGGGCAAAGGAAGTAGAGCTTTACTCCACAAATCGAGATTGTGTCAAAATTTTAGTGGGAAATAAAGTTGACAGGGTGAGCTATTAGTGTTGCTAACCTTGAGAATTTCAATGTTAATATCATTCTTCTACGAGGCAATTTTCGTTAAACAAATAATATGCACTTCATGGTTTTGTATCTATTACTCGTTCGCTAATTATGGATGAGGTATCTTGATTTTAATGTTTTTCAGGATAGTGAAAGAGCTGTTACCAGAGAGGAGGGAATGGCTCTTGCACAGGAGCATAAATGTTTGTTTCTCGAATGTAGTGCTAAAACTAGAGAAAATGTGCAGCAATGCTTTAAAGATCTCATATATAAGGTATGGTCACATGGAAGTTGTGTATCTGCTGCTATTACTTTGAATCTGCTCATGTTTTAGCAGCTTTGTTAATGCTGCAATTTTTGCATCTATTCAAGTTAAATGGGGTTGCTAATTACATAAAAGTTACCACAAATCACTATGATGATAGCCCGTGAATTACAATCCATCAGTTGCTATTCTTCTTATTTAGATTGATGAATATATGCTACAATGGATTCTATCATTATTGGAATGAAAATCTGAACCAAACATAAAAAGATTTATTGATTCCTTTAATCGTCCCCAGTGATTCCTCCACACACCTACTCACCCTTAATGAATTTACTGATTGACTCTTTGATGTGCAACTAACATTTTCTGCAGAATCTGCTTATGTGATGTTCTTTGTGAGATGAAATCTTATCATGAATCATATTTGTGACTTCTTGAATATTCCCTGCTTCGTATTTCTCACCTAACTTTCTACTTTGCACTTGCTTACCTTACAGATACTGGAGGTACCCAGTTTAGTGGAAAAAGGATCTGTAGTAGTAAAGAATCAAATTTTGAAACAGAAACAAGTCCACCAGGCATCTCGTAGTAGTAATTGCTGCTCTTAAATAATAATCTGTGAGAGGAATCTATACGTGTGTATATTACTCAGACATCAAAAGAGAAGTTCTCCAACAGTCAGCACAATAGCAACTTGGTGCTTGGATGGCTCAAGACATTTCAGAATCAGACAGCATGGACAATTTAATGTTCGACGGAAGCCCATCTATTGCTTCAATCGTAATTCTGGATTTTCTTTTTGTTTTTCCTTTTTTGGGTTGGTGGGTTGGTTGGTTTATGTTGTATCTTCTTTCAGTTCATGTAAATCTATATTCTTTCTAACTATTTTTTCATTTGTTGAATGTATTCACTGTAGATGCTAGAGACACTGTTTTACTTGGGTCAGCGGCATGACTTAAGAAATACAAAATTTTGGGGATGATGAATAACGGTCGTGCAAAAAATGGGTTACAGTTGTTCAAATTTTGAAAGGTGTACTTCACACAGGGCCTGACAGCATGTGTACCAAAACTATTTCTTTCTTTCTTTTTTTTGAGAAAACATTCAAAATTTCTCTTGGCAAGTTTTCTGGATTCTGAAAGTAGGGTACTAGTTTAATTCAATAGGATGCTAATTCAATTCAATGTAAAGCTTGGTTTCCCGCTAAATTTTTCTGGGTAAACAGACGGATATACTGTGAATCCTAATTAATTTCAATATACACATGCCTCTTGAATGACATGGATTACAGTACTTCTCATTCCATATCTCATTCAATTTTATTTGATGGGTGTTGCTTTTAAGTTCAGTCACAATTACAGGACAAACCGGAAAACCAAGTATTGGCTAATCAAGCAGAAGCATTTTTGCTCAAAGTTGCAAGCCGAAGCACCTGAATAATCCCAATTACATTGTTTCCTGCAAAAAACTTCATAGAAAGCAACAAACAGCTATGGTTTCTCAGTTGCATTAAAAATATTTTAACTGTCCAATCAGTTAACTTAGATCGTGACATATGTAAAAAGGAAGAATATTAACAGCTTATATAAATGACTTGGCTAGAGTCAAATTATGCAACCAAGGTTGAAGAAAACAAGGATATGAGATATACAGTTATGTTAGTTTTTCACAGAAATCTGCCGGCCTACTTCAGCCAAAACTAGGTGCCAAATTTCCCATTTCATTTTGTTATACTGTTCATCAACTTCTATTGATCCTGCTGCTTCTCTGCTTGTTTCTTTTCTCTCACTTTCCTTGAAAGTTCCATCCACTCTCCCTCTTCCCTATCGAACAAATCTACATTTTGAAGTAACATTATATATCTTGGGCGGCTAATTTGTATTGCCTGGTCTGAGACAAGCGGCTAAAGAAAAGTGCAATAAGACATATAATTTACGTCTGTCAATGGCTTTTTCAGGCAAGCAAAGGTGGCTAATCGCCTTTGAGACATTGCTTGGAATCTTTGCTGCGGGTGCTAATGGTATCGACATCTTTCTGGAATGGAATGTGGCCATCGACACCACCATCAAACCTGTGTCAGTTGATCAACCTGTATGCAAAATGCAAACATTCACATATTTTTATTTATTTTTCAAGTAAATTTGCTTGTGTTCTCTTGTTCTTATCATGAAGAGATGGTGGCTATCTTCCTGTTTTGCCAGGTCTGAACCATCAATGGAATATTCCCTGGACCCCTCATCAATTCCACAACAAATGATTTCGTCCATGTGAACGTTTTCAACAATCTGGATGAGCCTCTACTCTTCACATGGTAAGCACATAGATTTTTCTTCATCTTTTGATATTTTCAATATGAATACAAATTTACTCATTGTTAATTTTCTGAACCAACTGATTTCTTGGTTAATTTAAAGCACTCTACATAGAGAAATATGGTTTATGTTTTGTGCAGGAATGGCATACAACAGAGGCTAAATTCTTGGCAAGATGGAGTTTCAGGCACTAACTGCCCAATTCTACCTGGTAAAAACTGGACTTACGTATTTCAAGTGAAGGATCAAATTGGCAGCTTTTTCTACTTCCCGTCCATTAACTTCCAAAAAGCTGGTGGAGGATTTGGACCAATTCGAGTCAATAATCGCAATGTTATTGCTGTCCCCTTCCCCAAACCTGAAGCTGAATATGATCTTCTCATTGGTGATTGGTTTTAGATGATTACAAGGTAGACTGACTCAAAAAATTCAATCCTGGAAACTATTATTTTGCTTTTACTTTTCTTTAATGCTAAAAATTATTCAATTCTAACAATCTGTAACAGAAGACAAGATCAACGATGAACACTTCACTTATGGCTTATAATGCCATTCCTGATATTATTCTGATGAACGGGAAGGGCCCATTTGGACACCAAATGACCAAACACCATGAGTCCTTCACTGTCACAAAAGGTAAAAAGAAAGCAAAATGGGACAATGGGAAAATTAAAATTTGATCCATTAGGCCAATAGTGCTTGTGAATTGTGATGTTTAATTATTCACTAAGTTCGGCTTTTGTGTTATGCAGGGAAGACTTTCAAGTTCAGGATATCAAATGTGGGGAGTGTATTTAGTTTCAACTTCAGGATTCAGAATCACAAAATGGTGTTGGTTGAAACAGAAGGGTCTTACACCAATCAGATCCTATTGGATTCTCTCGATGTGCACGTTGGCCAGTCCTACTCAGTTCTTGTCACAGCAGATCAAAACGAGGGTGATTATTACATAGTTGCAAGTCCTAAATTTTTCAGCGCCAATGATTCTAGCAGCCTTGTTGGTCTAGGAGTTCTGCGCTATTCCAATTCCAATTCTCAAGTCGTCGGCCCTCTTCCAAATGGTCCTGATCCTTTTGATCTAGAATTTTCAATGAATCAAGCCAAATCTGTAAGGTAAATGAAGTTTCTGTATTAAATATAGAATAAAAATAACTGTTACTTGTATCTTATATATCTATTTCTTTCATTGTTAGATGGAATTTGACAGCCGGAGCGGCAAGGCCAAACCCACAAGGAACCTTCAATGTGACAAATGTGATATTGTCACAAACTTTCATCCTCCAAGCCTCAAAGGTTGAGATAAATAGCCAGCCACACTATGTAGTCAACAATGTTTCATATCTTATTGCAGAAACTCCATTGAAACTTGCGGATCATTTTGTCAATGGATCAGGATGTCTACCACTCGATTGGTTTCCTATTGATTCAGTCAGCGAAGAAGCTTCCCATGGAGTTTTTGTTGCTAATGGTATTCACAAAGGCTGGATACAACTTGTTTTTATCAACAAATTGACTACTATTGATTCTTGGCATTTGGACGGTTTGGTTTCCATGTTGTTGGGTAAGTTTCACATTCATTTTGGCTACATTTCTGAAGTTCATTTTTGTTGCTAATGTAACATGACTCTTTATTTAATCAGGTATGGAATTGGAGATTGGACGCCAGAATCACCCAACACATAAAATCTTTTTGATCCTGTGGTTCGTTCCACTGCACAAGTTTATCCTGGAGGATGGACTGCAGTTTATGCATTTCTTGAAAATCCTGGAATGTGGAATTTGAGATCACAGTTGCTGAAAAACTGGTATTTGGGTCAAGAACTCTACATCAGAGTTCACAATGCTGATCCTAACCCTGCCAAGGAACGACCGCCTCCTGAAAACCTCTTACTGTGTGGTTAGTATCATAGATTTTTAATTCTTTAACATTTTCAACATTCTATTTTCTTTGATTTCCTGAAATGAATTTTTACTGCCTGTGTGCAGGAAATTTTGCGGACTCTGATTCCCCAGCAACAGCTTCCTGGATAGGATGATGATTCATTGGAAGACTCGACTAAGTGATCATTCTTGTTAACCCATTAATTTATGGTCACTTCCATTTATAGCAAAGTTTTCTGTAATAATTTGCTTTCCTTATGCCGCATAATTTCCTTATGGGATAAAAAATTCATCACCTTCTATCTCCTTTCTAAAGTAAAATCGATATATTTTATAATTAATTCTTCAATTCTTCTGTTATATATGTAAACGTCCAATGTTTCAAATACAAATTTAAATTAAATAATCAACAATTACTAAACATCAGTGTATCATTTCAAATTCGCTGCAATTTGAAAAATTTTCAATGCTATTACGTTTTTCTTGCAATTGCGTCAATATCGTTTCAACTTTCACGTTAAGGTAGATGACTGCAGGAAGCAACATATCATAATATATTAATAGAAAAAGACTTCTTATTTGTACTTGACTCACATAACAAATAATAGAGTTCTTATCTTCTCTACGGCCATCTGAATCAACTCTCGACATCGAAGATTGCTGAAAAAATTATCCAATTCTTAATTGAAAAATTAAATAATTCTTAATATATTAAAATTCATAATTTTCAGCTTTCTAACAGTCAACAATTCTTGATTTCAAAAGTTTATATGTGCGAATTTTAAGAAATAATATTAATATAAGTCACACAAACTTAATTTTCCATAATGTTGGAGAAAGTTTAACGGTTAATGAAGAGTTTACAATAAGATTTCGATATAATTATTTAAACTTGATTTGAAATTGTGTTGATTCTACTGTACTTTAGAAGTAAAACTAAAACGGTATTAGGAATACTAATTTTTTAAAAAATTCATTTATTTTTACAATAATATTTAATAGTAAAAATTTATAGCTTAAAATAAAAACTCCTAAATTCTAATTTTATGCAGTAAATTCGACAATTTTGCATACAAGAGAGAAAATACGAGTACTAATGTCAATAGCACTTCGGAAATATAAATTTATTCTATTTTTGTTTGTTATATGATTTATTTATTTTTCTGATTGAGTTCCCTTTTAAACGGTTTCGTTTCCATTATCATACGGCATTGAAAGCATATATTTAATTTAAATCATGAGATCAAACAAATTAACAGTTGTCACTTTATGTGGGTGCTCTTCGTTAAGATCATAGACAAAGAATAAGAATTATATTAATTAAGCATTTGATTAGCTGGAACATAATGGGAAATTAGGCTGAAAAATCAATGCTAATAACGATTAATCAAACACCTATATTACATATCCAATATATATTAATTCCAAACCAATGCATTTGCTTAGCTCCATTCAATTTAAAATTTCTCTTCATTCTGACCTTACTGTCTCTAGTTTCCTGTATCCGAAAGTTGCATAAATTTTGTTTTAGTTTTCTCCTCCCACATAAACAATCTGGAGACTTAGCAGCAAGTTTAAAGATAAAACCACCACAAAGAGCCCATATACAATGGCATTTTCCAGCACCAATCATCGGCTAATCGTCTGTGCATATTTCCTCGGACTGCTGGTGACAACAGCAACTTGTAAGGATATTTTCTTGGAATGGCATGCTACGATTGATAAAAATATTCGACCAGTGCAAGCCGACCAACCGGTGAGCATGATACCAAAGTTTAATTTTCAATAGACAGCATGAAAACAAGAAGCTGTTGAGGTTCATTTTCTGCAGTAATGCATATGTTTTTCTATTTTTGTTTTTTGATAGGTTATTACCATCAATGGAATGTTTCCAGGGCCCCTCATTAATGCCACAACAAACGATGCCATTCATGTCAATGTCTTCAACGAAATGGATGAGCCACTGCTCTTTACATGGTATTAGACTATTAATCTCTCTCCTTCTCTTTGAAATAGGAAAAAACTTATTCATGAATCATGAAGCGAAAGCCAAGATTATCTTTGCAATTTATGCCAAAAGATTTACTTTTTACTTTCCCTTTTAGTTGAATGATTAATAAAAGATGAATGAGCAGCGTTTTGACTGTCTTATCATATATTTAACCGCATAATTTAGTAATGTAACGTTACATGACAGTGTTGCTTATCATAAAATGAACAATATCGTTTATCCTATTAATATATATACTATTAGCTAGTATTTATAGATATGTGACATTTAACCCCAATAGAATTTGAGGATTCTATTGATTCAATGTCTTTTATTAAGATTATAAATTGTGAATTAATGTTTCAGGAATGGTATACAACAGAGACTGAACTCCTGGCAAGATGGAGTTTCGGGTACCAACTGTCCTATCCCACCCGGGAAGAATTGGACCTATGTGTTTCAGACCAAGGATCAAATAGGCAGCTTCTTTTACTTTCCCTCCATCCAATTCCAAAAGGCTGGTGGAGGGTTTGGTCCAATTAGGGTCAACAATCGCATTGTGATCAGTGTACCTTTCCCAAAACCTGAGGCAGAATTTGATCTTCTCATTGGTGACTGGTATCAGAAAAGCTATAAAGTAAAATCATAGTCTTGTCTTGGTACTTTGTGCAACTGCTGGATTTTCATTTGTTACAAGTACTCATTAATGGTCATAAATTAAAATTTTTGCTAGGACGTTAGGTTGATGATGAACAACGAAGTTTGGGCTTACCAGAGCCTCCCCGGTTGGATGCTAATGAATGGAAAAGGATCCTTTATGGATCCCAACACAAAAGAGCATGAATCTTTCACGGTTACCCAAGGTACATAAATACATTTAAAAATAGTTTTAGACAACTAAAAAGCCATACATTTTCTTTTTAAAAGTTAAATTGAATGGATAAAAATAATTTTACCCGGTTATAATGCTTCCTAAAATATTAGATACAATCAACAACTGCTTATCTAAGAATAATTGCCAAATCTTAAGGAAAAAAAAGGGTGTTGATGAAAAATTTCCATTGTAGTGTTTTCAAAATAAGCTGAAATAAAATATTTTTCAAGAGTAAAATCTTTATAAATTGTAATTTTAGGGTATGTTTAATAGCTGTGACTTATTTTTTATTATTTTATTTTACTTTTGTGGTCAATAGTACTAAACGTAATCAAACAACATTTGCCTGGAATAAAATATTTAGAAGTGATTTATACAAATGACCATTCTCAACTCTTTGGATCCTACGGTACACATATTTATATACACGTAGGGAAAACGTACCGTTTCAGGATATCCAACGTGGGGACAGCATGGAGTTTCAACTTCAGGATTCAAAACCATCGGATGTTGTTGGTCGAAACAGAAGGATCATACACCAATCAGATATCGTTGGACTCTTTAGACGTTCACGTGGGCCAGTCTTGCTCTGTTCTCGTCACAGCTGATCAAAACCCATCTGATTATTACATAGTGGCAAGCCCAAAACTATCCAATGCAACGGAAAATAGCAGTCTAGTGGGCGTAGCGGTCTTACATTATGCTAATTCCACGACTGCTCCCAGCGGGCCAATTCCAAGTGGGCTCGATCCGTTTGACCTACAATCATCCATCAAACAAGCTCGATCCATAAGGTAATTTTTAATGAAACGGTTAAAATTGCTCCAGACTGGATGTTTTACCTATTTCTTCTTGTTGTAGGTGGAACTTGACAACCGGAGCCGCAAGGCCAAATCCACAAGGAACTTTCAACGTCACCGATGTGATATTATCACAAACTTTCCTCCTCCGGGGCTCAACAGCTGAGATCAATGGATCTCCTTACTACACTGTTAACAATGTCTCCTACCTTACTCCGAAAACTCCATTAAAGCTAGCCGATCACTTTGACAATGGTTCTGGTGTATACCAACTCGATGAATTCCCGGTTAACACCTCGGTTGTTCACCCAGTACACGGCGTTTTTGTAGCGACGGGAATCCATAAAGGGTGGATGGAAATTGTGTTCAAGAATGAGCTACAGGTTATAGATTCCTGGCACTTGGATGGTTTCGGATTTTTTGTAGTAGGGTAAGTATGCATATAGGAGTATGACAGTAAATTTGGGTTTTAGTTTTATGCAAACATATATGCATCCTGACGTTTCCTATTTGGTTCATTTCAAGATTTGGTGATGGAGAATGGACTCCTGAACTACGTTCTACATACAACATTTATGATCCTGTGGTTCGCTCCACCGTTCAGGTGATCATCATCTCCTCTGCGTTCAACATATATACATAAGCTGAAAGTTTTTGAAACAAACCTGGTTCCTGATTAGGTTTATCCAGGAAAATGGAGTGCAGTGTATGCATATTTGGACAATCCAGGAATGTGGAATTTGAGATCACAACTGTTGAAGCATTGGTACTTGGGTCAAGAAATTTATTTGAGAGTTTACGATGCCGATCCAAACCCAGCCAAGGAGCGGCAACCTCCGGAAAACCTTCTTTTCTGCGGTATGTTCTTTTTTTTTTTTTTTCGTATGTACGTTTTTTGATGACGAGAATTTTATTTATAGCTAGTTTTCTAATTTTTTCCGTCATTGTTTTTTTTAACAGGAAAGTATGAACCTCTAACTCCACCACCTTCACCCGAAGCCCCAGCACCCAGTGATGCGCATTCTCAACAGGCAGCAGTATGGTAATTATACATGGACCGCCATTTTTTTTTGAGGAAAACAAAATATATGTCTGTTGTGGTTTATTATTAAAGAAGGATATAAAAACGATGCAACATATTACCCTAACTCATTCATGAGTTTGGTTTTCGTTTATAAAGATGATGTAAGTTCATTTTTGTATATGAAGATTTTATATCGTATTGATTATTTGCTAATATAATCTCTCTTGTTTGTTGCCTATTTGTAGGTTTCGGATCCTCATTATGTACTTTGCTACCATTCTCTTTATTAATTGATGGAAATGTAAGACCAAATTGAAGCGTAATGTTATTGGACTGGAGAACTTGTATATTTCGTGAGAGTCTGCAAAATGTCCTCTTTTGCTATTGTTTTCTATACTGTTTTTTGGTTCTCAGCTCTTGGATATGCCATTGAATAAGAATCAACAAATACATAAATAAAAATGCTAAAGTTATATCATTCTATTAATACATCGGGCAGTCTTGTCCAACTTGTATGACAAAGACACCACATTCGAAGTAGATAATGAGATATCATATCTTGGCTATTAAAATGTTCTATGCAAGTGCTAAATTAGAAATACACTGGAAGCACCAGTGAATTACCAAATATGGGATGCTAACAAATGAAATATCGAAATCTCCTCAAATTACCTGTTCAGCTGTAAGATAGGTTCAAACCAATATGCTACCACAAATGTTTTTCTGAAACCAGCAATACACCACATTCTCAGTTGCAAAAAACACAATAATCTGCCAAGACAACGAAAAAAAAGCAGTCAACTCATACACCTCCTGTATCCCAGATATTGAATCGGCAAAGTTAAAATTTAATCACAAGATCATTTCTAGAGCAGAGGTCCAGGTCCTCCTGAATATATATATTTGAACATCGTGATATCTGTAAGGCTGTTGCCAAATATATACATCCTACTCAATATACATAACCATGGATCTTGTTGAACAGATCAAAACTACAATTGCCTGAATCTGTATTACAACTTCTTTAATATTAGAATAAAACGATGATTTCAGTTGACCACTTTATCAATGTAATATATTGTCCAAATGTAGGATTGACATTCAGAGATAGAGATGAATCCATCTTCTTAGAACATTCCAGCATCATTAACAACTTCTCTATCTTTCTGGGGAACTCAATTGCTTGCCTTAACAACCTCCGTTTTAGAATTACAGAAAATTATTATGGGTTTTTCGCTCGTACTCGTACTCGCACTCACTTGGCTTGGCTGTGGTGGAGGTCTATGGGCGTTCTAATTGAAGCGAAGGGTCATACCTCTCGGCCCTATTACGGAAAGGCCGATGCACCAGCCTGCAGGTGTTGTGGCGAACACTTGGATTCAAGAGACGCGTTTTAGCAATCAAATTATTTCAAATTACTATTCTAGTGTTCTTGCCTGCTAAGGCGTTGCGAACAACCCTTTTCTTCAGGATTCATTGTCTGCTATTTCATCTTAATTGTATCAAACCTCTCTTTTCATTCTGGCTTTTCCAGGTTTCTTAACTTTGTCAAGCGAAGCTCGTAATGCTAGAGCGTTGTCCCCTCGAGCCGTTCCCTGCCCTGTGGTCTTCTTTCCGGATGGTTACTTCCGCGGGCTAGACAGCTGCTACTCGTCCCTTCTCTTTTCCTTTTAGTCAAGGTCTAACCTCGTGTAGCTAATGAAAGGGAATAACTTGGAGCAGAACCCGACTATAAGCCCTGAGAGCCAGCAAACGCCCCTTTAGCTCTCTAACGTTGGGTGTAGCTAAGAATTGCAATCCTATGATAGTTTGATCTTTGTTTGTGATTATGCCATTCTAAGAATTGCTGGATGAAAAATAACCCTTTTTAATTGTCCAAGTTGATCATTTTTATCTCACTAGCCAAAATTGTGACAACGCAGAAATCCATGAAAATGCTATGTTTGTAGATGGTAAAATGATATATGTGTACTTGTAGGTGGTATATACATATCTTCCTACTTTGTATTGACCTTTGGGTCAAAATATTTCATGCGCAATAAGCAACTTCGCACTAGTCCAAATGTTTATAAAAAACTACTCTTGACTTAATTTCGTTGAAAAAAGGAAATATATTAATTTATTAATCTTCTTACTTTTTAGGTTTTACAATATTTATTTTCACTAAAATCGAATTGAAATTCTCGTTGTAACTTTGAAATCATTTGAAACTTGAGAATCAATTTATTTTATTTTATTTTCAATCAAATGAGTAAAATTAATATTCACGTGCTATTTTTTTCCTAAAGAAACTATTATCAATTATGAATGAAATAGAAAATGTGAATCAAAATATTCATAAAAATAGATGGTGTGAGAAACTTGAAAAACAGTGATAGAAAAAAAAATATAAATAAGATAAATTTTTTATTTAAAATATAATTTAAATAGTTTATTATCTATTTTCATAAAGATGGAGCTCTATTGACTTAAATTTAAATATAAATATAAATTTTAAATCATTAATTTACACAATCTAAATGATAGATATGAATGTAAGTTGTCAATATTAAATATAATTTTTTTACCTTAATTCTTAATATATAGTTAAATTGCATGTATCTAAAGATTAAAAATTTATATTTAAATTTAAATCTCACTCTTTCAAAATAATGTACTTTTCTTTAATTTTAAACCATTCACTGTCATTGATATGATAATATGTGAACTAATCTCGTAATTTTCATTATCTTAAAGAATTGACCAAAACGCTCAAATACTGAATTAGAAATTATTAAGCTAGAATCCTGCACAGCCAATTGTCAATTGCTGTGTATTCTCACGGTGAGAAAGTTATTGCAAGGTAAGAGAAAGATAGAACCAGACACCTGCCTACCTAACTCTTATTTAAACAACAGCTAATGAGTAATGATGCTTAAAATATAATGGCAGAAAACATGCATGGACATCGGACGAGGAATTTTTGTATACCAACACATTTTTTAAAAAAAAAAAATCAAATATTAGTTGGGAACTATCGAAAACTATATATGCACTATGAATGATGTCTAATGCCTAGCTAAAGCTAATTGCCTGCAGCTAAAATTAAGAGGTATAGATTAATTAGCTGTTAATTATTGTACAAGCTTCAACTTGCAAGATAACCTGATTTAATTTTGTCAGTAAACATATTCTATTTCGAATTCTCAGCCAAATGGAATACAAATTGTCAATTTTTGTTACTTAATTTTAAAAGTTTAATTGTTGAAGCTTACTTTTATTGGACAAACAATATTTACTAGCCATTCTCTCATTTACGCTCATCAATTAATAATTTCATTCTATTAATTAATAATAAATCAATTAAAAGTTACAATTTCTTAATTTTAAATATAGTATTTAATTTTTTTATTATATTATCGATCTAAGCTACTATGACTATTTTTCATACCCCCATATTATTTTATTAGCTGATTTAAGTCTATCCTATGTCACCGAAAAAATGAGTGGATATTTTAAACAGAAAATTTATATTTGTTTTGAAATTTTAGAGTTCCCTGTATTTTATGTTTGCTTAGAGGTGGAATATCATTTAGTTCTCAAGAGTAAGGTAATTTAATCAGACTATGTAAATTTATTTACATATAACTATCATAATTGTATTAGATTTGGAGGCAATCTGCTTAATTGATTACTACATCTTTTATATCTTATACTACTCGAAGTTGCTTCATTTTCACTTGTACTATTTTTAAATATTATGTTAGCATATGTTGAACTTTTGCATTTAGCTTAGATATTTATGAAAAATGAATCATATTGTGTTATTATTTTAAGTTTGAAATTCAATAATTTGAATCTACTGTGCATAATAACTTATGATAATAAATTACAACGATTAATGATCATTAATGAATTCATTGGCTTAATTAATTAAGATTTAATAACTGAATGAGCTTTGATAATCCTTGCTTCACTAAGATCGGTCTGATCATTCAATTTGAGTAAACTTAATAAGCACGTGCATACATCGAAGATGGAAGAAGCAACATAAAGACTAAAACGCAATGGGAAATCTTGTACATCATGAAGCAGCAGATAAATTCTGTCGATTTGATGAGGTGCATTGAGTAGGCTACTTAGCGAACAAATAAAAGGTGGACCAACCAACTAAAAATATTAAATTATAGAAATAAGAGAAATAAAACAAACAGGAGATGAGGAAGTGAAGTTAATAATTTTCATTTTTCTTTTTTCTTTTTTCTCACTAGCATAGGAGATGGAAAGGCAGTAATTAAGACAAGCATTAATTCTTGTAAAAGTTGAGAAACAATGAAAACATAGCCACATATAATTTTTTTTAATTATTATTTTTAAATGTTTTGTTGAACTCGTTTCTAAAGTGTGTGTGTAACTCATTCCCTCTTCGATCGAGAAAGAAAACAAAGCCCATGGAAAAGAAAAGAAAAGATGCCTATATCATGCAACTTTCATGACCACCAACAGACTTTTCAATCAACTAATAATATAAGTTGATAATTATAACAAGAACTATTGAGATTTTTTTCGCAATTTTGGTTGATTCTCTGTCAATGTATATATATAGTAATGTACAACTAGCTTATAGGTTTTTGTTTTTCCTTTCTTACACAGATTTCTTGTAATATATATATTTCAGCACAAACCAGTAATAAACAAGGTGGACACAAAATAATTGCTTTCTGTGTTTTTTTTATAGTATCAGAACCAGAGAATAACATCCTAGGTTAATTTATTTATTTATTATTTTTTTCGTACTGGTGATAGATGACCACCATGGCAGGCGACAAAATTAGGGATGACGAGAAGAGTAAGAAAGCTGCTCTTGATGTTACCTCACCTTATTATCTCCATTCTTCTGATCACCCTGGGATGAATATCTCTCCCATGATCTTGAAGGGTGACAATTATCAAGAATGGGAAAAGAGTTTAAGAAACTTTTTTCGTGCTAAACGTAAATTGGGATTCTTGGATGGTAAGATCTCCAAACCTGATGATGATGCGGATGACATTGAAGATTGGTAGAGCGTCAATTCAATGCTCGTTGCATGGATTCTTCAATCTATCGAGCCGACGCTTCGTTAGACTATTACTTATTATGAGACCGTTCAAGAACTATGGGAGGATTTGAGACAGTGTTTTTCTATAGGGAATGACCCTCGTATTCAGCAGTTGAAATCTGATCTCGCGTGATGTAGGCAGAATGGTCAGACTATAGCTGCATATTATGGGAATTTGAAAAAGATTTAGGACAAACTTCTTACGTATGTAAAGGCTTGCGGTTGTACTTGTGGTAAATGTACGTACAATTGGGTTGTCATTCTTACTCAGGAGTGAGAGGAGGATAAAGTCCATCAATTCTTGACAGGGCTGGATGATGATCTTTATGGGACCCTTCATTCCAATATAATTGCACAGGAACCTCTTCCTCCTTTGAATCGTGTGTATGCTTTGATTGTTCAAGAGGAGCATCAGAAAACCATGGCTAAGGAGCGTGAGACATGCAGCGATGTAGTTGCCTTCGCTGCGCAAAATCGCCCTGCTGCAAATCGAACCTGAACTGATAAACTGGTTTGCCCTAGCTGTGGTAGGTCAGGCCATGAGGTCTCTTCGTGCTTCAAGATAATTGGTTACCCTGAATGGTGGAATACTGGCCGTGGTGGTAGTAGAGGAACCGAACGAGGAAGACATATCGACGGTGCTGCTTCATCCGTACAAGGAAACGGCACTGGTGGTGTCGCAAACGCAGCTCAATGCACCACTATACCTGCTTCTCAGAATGGCAGCTCGACGAATCTTACAGCACAGGACAGGGCTGACTTCATTCCTGCTTTTTCAAATGATCAGTGGTCCACGATACTCAACATGTTCAAAGCCATTAATTCGCAGTCTTCCAATGAAAAGCTCTCTGGTAAGCCTTCTTTTCAATGGATATTAGACACTGGTGCATCTATGCACATGACAGGCCAATGACGATTACTTGTGGATCTCTGTGATACTTTGCCATCTCCTATTATGTTACCTAATAGTACTCAAACTACTGCTATCCAAGAAGGAGCTGTTGTTATTGGTGAAACCATGAAGATTCCTCATGTTCTATATGTCCCATAATTGACTTGCAATTTACTCTCGGTTTTGCAATTGATAAAAGAATTGAAATGTATTGTTACGTTATCTAATAAGTTATGTGTGTTATAGGATCGCACTTCGAGGATAATGATTGAAGCGGGTGAAGAAAGGAATGGGGTCTATTGGCTGCGTTTTGCTGTTCCAACTGCCAAGGTCTTTCATACTACTGCAGCCGACTCTTCTACTTTATGGCATCAACGACTCGGTCATCCATCCTGTCAAATAGTATCTCTTCTTCCTATTGTTGGTAGTAGCGCTTCTCGTAATAACTTAGATGCACCTTGTGATATTTGCTTTCGAGCAAAACAAACGTGTATCTTTTCCTCTTAGCTCTAATAAAGCTACTGAGTTATTTAAATTAGTTCACTGTATGTTTGGGGACCTTATAGCGCTTTGTCTTCTTGTGGAGTTTCATATTTTTTTAACTATTATTGATGATTTTTCTCGTGGTTTATGGGTTTATTTAATGACTACAAAAGCAGAGGTTGGATGTATTTTTCGAAATTTTTATGCCATGACTCACACCCAATTTCATAAATCGGTGCAACGCATTCGCAGTGATAATGAGACAGAATTTGTCTCTTATAAAAGTTATTTTGGTGAATAAGGAATTTATTTGAAACATCTTGTATTGGAACTCCTCAACAAAATGGGCGTGTTGAATGCAAGCATCGCTATATTCTTAATATGACTCGCGCGCTTCAGTTTCAAAGTGGTTTGTCGTTGGATTTTTGGGGTGAATGTATACTTATTGCTGGATATCTTATTAATCACACTCCTTTTGTTATCAATGGCTCCATATGAATTAATTTTTGGTCGCAAACCATCCTATAGTCATCTTAGGAATTTTGGGTGTCTATGTTTTGCATCCACTATTCCTCATGATCGAAATAAATTTCATTCTCGCAGTCGCACATGCATTTTTGTTGGATACCCTCACAGTCAGAAGCGGTGGTGATTATTTGATTTGGAGAAACGAGAATTCTTTAATTCTCGCAATGTTGTTTTCTATGAGGCAAAGTTCCCATTTCGTGATGTTACTCCTCCACCTGCAGCTCAGCCCATGCATAACTCGAACCCAGCAGCTTATGAACCATTTCCTCCTACTGGGTTTTCGAATAATTTGAACATTATATTGCCGACTTCTGTGATACTAGGCGGTAATTCCACTCCTACCCCAGTGTCTGATATGCCTTCTTCCACTACTACAGCTGATTCTGTCTCTTCTCTTGTGCAAACCGACTCTATCCCTTATCCTGAGCCATGTCATAGTGACTGTGATCGTGTTCCTTCCACTCGATTACGAGATTACGTTTGTTATACTGCACGCGTTATAGACCCCATCTCTCTCTAACCTGTTTCGTCTCCTTCCTCAAGTACACCTTATCCTATAGCGAATTATGTTAACTGTAACAACTTGTCTGCTCCCTATGTGCGTTTATTAGCAATTATAACAGTAGGGTCAGAACCTACTCATTTTTCTGAAGCTGTTCGTCATTCTTCTTGGCGCAAAGCAATGAAGTTGGAAATTGATGCTC
>JAVXUL010000009.1:9704832-9719566 GCA_035590515.1 Trichilia minutiflora
GTATTTTTGGTATTTGAGTAAAATCGTAATGGAGGGCACGAAGCCCTTGGTTTATCATCTCGAATTGCATATATATTATTTGCATTACAGGTTGTCGGTCACGTCTGTCTGAGGCTTGTAGGGGTGGGATATCCTTACTCTCATGCCATCACGATCCCGACTATCGGGGTGTGACAAAGTGGTATCAGAGCATAGTTTAGAGGTCGGGTAGGTCATTGTATATTTTTGTATATGTATGGCTATACAACTGTATTTTTGGTATTTGAATAAAATTGTAATGGAAGGCACAAAGCCATTGGTTTATCATCTCGAATTGCATATATATTATTTGCATTACAGGTTGTCGGTCACGTCTGTCTGAGGCTTGTGGGGGTGGGATATCCCTACTCCCATGTCATCACGATCTCGACTACCGGGGTGTGACAACACTATAACGAGGTTAACAAGAGTTATGATAAATCATCTTGAATATAAAGCTCTTATAGACACATTAAGATAAATTTATGTAATACCGAGCACTTAGTGTGTAAATTGTCATAAACATTAAGTACAAGTGGATTTTTTTCTTAATTTTTATTGTAACTCTATTTTATTTTTGTCATATCATAATTTTTATAGTTTAGTTATAATATGATAATAGTGATTGATTGTACAAATAAGATATTCAATCATAAGAAATAAATTATATCACTTTAATCAAGCGAAAGATTTTTATTGCATGATCAAATATGGAATGCAGCATTTAATCCAAGGCATGATATCTTACAAAGATAAGATAGTCATTCTATTTATCTATAAAAGATGATCAAAGGCAATGTAAATGGTGTGAAAAATACTTATTTGAATAATTGCATTTGTAGAGAGAGAAACCAAGTATTTTGTTAAATGTTTGAAAGCATATTTTATCTTTGAGTATTTTGAACAATTTTACGTGCAATCATCAATCTCATGGCAATATAAATAAAATTAAACAAAATTAATATTTACTTGCTATATTTTTCTAAAGAAAATACTATCAGTTTGGAATGAAATATAAAATGTGAATTAAACTTATACTTCTCAAATCAATATTTAAAGTTTAAATTAAAATATTTAAAAAAAAGTAGCGCAAACAACTTGAAAAATAACAATGAAAAAAGGTACAAATAAGATAAATTTTGAATTTATTAAAATATAAGTTAAATAGTTCATTATCTACTGTCCCTAAAAATTGTACTTTTAATTTTAAAAAACAGCAAAATATAATTAAAATGTTAAGTAAATATCTTGTAAAGTTAGTTCTCAATCATTCAGTGACATTGATATGATAATAGTATCACATTATTCCTAAACTATACAATTAAATGTCATAATTTTCCTCATCTGAACCAATTGGACAAGCTCTAAAAATTGAATTAATAAATTAGTTATCTCTTGTGAACCCTGCACGGCCAATTGTCAATTGCTATGTAAGACAAAACCAGAACCAGACACATACCTAACTCTTACTAAACAACAACTAATGATGCTTAAAATATAATGCCAGATAACATGCATAGACATTGGACGAGGAACCCTAGTGTTTCTTTGTTTAATTCAAACACTAATTGGGTATTACCGACAACTATACACTATGAATAATATGTAATACTACCTAGCTAGCTAACTGCCTGCAGCAAACATCAACAGGTATTAATTATTTGTCAATTATTGTACAAGTTTCAACTTGCTAGCTTGTCTGGTTTAATTTTGTCAATAAACATATCCTATTACTACTAATTCTCAGCTAATTGGAAAACAAATTTTCAACTTTTGTTCCTAAATTAAGCACTCAATTTTTTACTTAATTTTAAAAGTTTAATTGTTGAAGCTTACTTTTATTGCCATTCTCTCATTTACACCTGTTAATTAATAATTATTTCATTCTAGTAATTATGCATTAATTAAAAATTGTAATACCTTAATAATAAATATATATTTATTTCTGATACAATATCTTGTTTTAATAATTAATTTAAAATCTATCCCATGTCAATTAAAAAAAAAAATTGTGTGGATATTTTAAACAGAAATTTTACATTTGTTTTGAATTTTTAGACTTCGTTGTACTTTATGTTTGTTTCTAGAGGTGGAATATCATTTAGTTCTTGAGAGTAAAGGTTAATCAGACTGTGTGAATTTATTTAGATAATTGTATTATATTTGAAAATAATCTGCTTAATTAACTACTACATGTTGTATCTTTTATACTACTCAAAGTTGCTTCATTTTTACTTTACTATTTTGAAAATTATAATTACAATAAATAAATATTTTGTATGTGTGTAACTGAGAATTCGATAGTATTTGTATGAAAAAATAATGAATCATATCGTGTTATTATTTTAAGTTTACAATTCGATAATCTGAATCTATTGGCCATAGTAACTTATGATAAATTACAACAATTAATTATCATTAACTAATTCACATTGGCTTAATTAAGATCTAATAAATGAATGCGCTTTGATAATCCTTTCTTCACTAAGATGGATCTCATCCAATATAAGTAAACTTAATGAGCACGTGCATACATTGAAGATGGAAGAAGCAACATAAAGACTGAAATGCAATTGAAGTCATGTACCTCATAAAGCAATGATAAATTCTGTCGATTTGATGAGGTGTATTGAGTAGGCTAGCTAGCTACTTAACGAACTTACAAATAAAAATATTAAATTAGAAAAATAACAGAAATAATAGATAGCTAATTATAGAAGAAAAATTAAGGTGAGGAAATGAAGTTAATTTTTTATTTTTTATTCTCATTAACATAGGAGATGGAAAGGCAGTAAGGCAGGCATAGCCATTAATTCTTGTGAAAGTTAAGAAACAATGAAGAACATAAACCACACATAAGTTTTTTGTTTTTTAATAATTATTTTTAAAGATTTTGTTGACAAATGCAAGCCAGGTTGTTTCTCAAGTGTGTGTAATGCATTCATTCCCTTTTCCATTGAAAAAGAACACAAACCCACTGGAAAAGAAAAGAAAAAGATGTCTATCATGCAACTTTTGATGAACACCAACATACTTTTCAATATGTTAATAATTATAATAAGAACAATCATAATAATTGATTTGTATAACAATTTGATGTATATATCAACATTAATTCAATAGATTGTAAAAAGAATGAAAAGAATTTTTATAAATTTTTAACCAACTGTGAAAAGAATGAAAACAATTGTTGTAATAATCAACATCAATTTTGATCATCCATCTATCGATTGAAATCATCTTCAAATCAGTGTGTGGAAATTGGAATATAAAACATCCGAAATGTAAAAAAGATAAAAAATTGTGTGAACCTTTTTTTTTTTTTTCAATAATGACAATCTACCAAAGTTGGAGCGGCGGAGAAGACGAGAGTTGATTTTTGTTGCTGTTGTTGTTGCTGTTGCTGCTGCTGTTGTTTTGAAGAAGAAAAGGTTAATTTGGATATTTCTCTCTGATCATCTTCCGGTGCAGGAAGATTGAGATCAAAGTCTAACGACAACAAATTGTTACTATTTTTGTTTTTTTTTCGTTCCTGATCATGAGATTTCGCCGCCATTGGCGTTAACGACAACGTGGTGTTCGTCCCGACCGGAGCCCGATGCCGCCTCATATGCCCGCCTAACGCTTGTCCGGATGTAAACTCCGCCCCACAGACCGAGCATTCATGAACTTTGTTGCTCTTATTGTGGTTGTTATTGCTGCTGTTGCTATACAAATTATTGTTACTATTCATCTCTCGATTATTATTATTACTCAACTGCAAAGAAAGAGATGAAGAAACGTTTCTGAAATTCCCTTCTTCTTCATCTGACGAAACCAGAAACTGCTGCGACTTATTATTATTAATTATTCTGTCTTCATTCATTGTCTTGGGTTTCTTGTGACTGGCTCTATGTCCACCAAGTGCTTGAAAGGAAGGAAACGTTCTGCTACAAGTCTTACACTCGTAAACATAATAACCAGCTTTCCCTGTAACCGAAGAAGGAGTTTCAAGAAACCTTCTGCTATTGAATTTGCTGTGAATTTGCCCCATTTCTTCATGATCCACAACTCGTTTCGGAGACTCCCTTGATTGGCATTGCGCAAGGAGTATAAGACAGTTGGCCATATCTTCGTCTTCTTCAGTGCTATCGAAATATTCTTCCGGTGAACTCACCGCCGGCAAGAATACGTTTGTAACATTTTTTTGATGGACATGATCTCCGCTGTTCATAACAAAAGGAATCGGTGATTGTGGTCGTTGACGTTTGGTTCTCTTTCCTTTAACGATGTTGGTTTGCTCTTTATTATTATCGGACCTCATCAACACTTCTTCCTGAGTTTGAACTTCCTCCATGTTAAAGAAAATAATAATAATGATACTAATCAAGAGAGAATGAATTGAAGGAGAGAACGAGAAAGCAAGGAAGAAGAGTGGGAGAAATGTATATATTTATATGAATGTGAGAAACTGATGATGTTAATTTAAAAAAAAAACAAAAACAAAAGTCAGTTATGGAGTCAAACAGGCCACCCAATCGAATAGAGTAAGTATCTTTGATTTGATTTGATTTGATTGATTGAGTTTGCAAGAGTTTTTCCCTACTTAAATATAGAATAAGATTGGTTAAAAGGTAGAGGAGAGCAACTAAATACAACAGAGAAGAGAAAGACTCAAAATTAAAGCGATTTTTTTTTTTTAAATTTTAATATTTTTTAATATTTAATTTTATGTAACTGAAAATATGCTAATTTAGAGAGATTAGAGTAAAATCAATTTGAGGAGGGTGTTTAACGTATAGTCCGTTTCACACTCTCTTTCTCACACTTTGCCAACGCACTTCACGATATATTATATATTTTAGAAAATAAATAGAGAAATAAGTAGATAATATCATTCAGTTCCCTGCATTCTTATATTTTTATAAATAAAGACATAATTATTTCATTTATATGAAATAGCTCTCCAACTCCATTGAAACAACCATTATTCAAAGTATCAATAACTTAAAATTAAAAGGGTATTCAGTCTTTTTAATAAGCAGTAGGGAACTATTTGATATAAATAAATACGTTATTGTCAGCAAAAGAAATTAAAAGCTGGAAGTTTGCACGATTTCGGCATGGTGCTGGTGCCCGCCATGGGAAAGTGTATATCCTGTATTTGTTTCACTGTTAACACTTGTTCTATTCTTCGTTTTTCCTAGAAAATTTGTTGCAAAATTCATGTGTTTGATTCTTCTAAAGAATAAATTCATCATTCAAACCACCTAACTTCACTTATGTCATAGATTTCGGTCCATATACCCAGCTTTAACTCATGTTGAGTTAGATTTTAATGGAGGGTGATTAAGTTAGACTGAAACAAATAACAGAATGTATGAGTTAGATTTAATGAAGGGTAACTCAAGATGACTTAAAATCTAACTCAATCTGAAACTTGAAAAGATTGAAACAAATAACAGAATTTTTAAACCAGGTCTTGAACACATTCAAGAGCCAAGCGGTTTTGATCTCGTTGCTACACCAACCGTTTCCTGGAATCTTGAAGAGTGTATGGTCTCCTTTTCCTTCCCCATCTACGTATAATAATAGCTAGTATTAGGGTTCCAACTCATTATTTGTATTGATTTAATAATCTATTCGCTAGCCATGTTGGGTCATGGGTGTTCCATTTACTCTCCTAGCCAAGGGTATACGTCTAGTTGAAGGAAAGAAATACAAACCTATAGAATACAGTATATTTGAATGGAAATTAATAGCAGTGCGTAGTCGAAAACGTGAAACTCCTTCCCTCCGTCGAGAGAGAAAGAATCTAAAAAACAGAAATTGATGTCTTGAATAGGATTGGACGGGGAAAATGCAAGGCTGGAGAACACGGAATTTGCGGTGCTATTCGATATATAAAATTCTCGGGGATCGATTGCTTTCTTTTCATTGCCTGCATGACTTGATAGTACATGCAATTCTTGTGCCTCTTTTCAATTCCATAGACATTTCAAGTTAATTAACAAAATCAGAATTCAAAAATTACAGACGATTAATAGCTTATTTGATATTTAAATTGGAGGCAATTTGTCAATTCCAAAAAAAAAAAAAGCAAAGAAGATCATGTGTTTTCATACATTAATTATTGAATACAATTTTGAATATGACAAAACTTTGATAGAAAAAACAGAAAAGAAGAGAAGAAAATTCATTTTTGCTAGATTTAATCTTTTAAGCTTCATTTAATTTGATAAAAAGAATTATATTTTTTTTCTGAATACAAAATAATTTTTCATATAACAATGAATTGAAAATGCAATGACAATTTGATAAAATTAGAATTATGCATGTGAAGGAAATTACTTTTTCGTGCTTGACAGATAATCACATCATCAACTACCCCCAATGAGACATTATCACACGTGGCACACATTAAACTTGGTAGCTCGAAATAACCATGCATCCATGAGTTATTCCAAAGTGAATCTTAGCTTTCTCTTTGCCTCACTGACTGAAGTTGAATAAAATTAATAATTATGTAAAGGATTAAATATCTTTATGAGTATTCCACAATCCATTATTATGTACACATTTTGTTGCTAATCATTCAGTTCATGTGCTGTTGACTCAAAAAAATATTTATTTAGTTAGTTGTTATCTCTTAAGTCTTAAGATTTATTATTATTTTTTTATTTTAATTAGGTGGTTACTGTATAAGCACCAATTAGCCACTTAACAAGCTACTTGATTATTGAAAAGCCATGTGAATTAGTATTTTCTTTTTAGACAATGATTAGGGGGATAACTAATTGGACATAATTTTATTGCTTATAAGAAATTAGAATTATAGATTTAGAGTTAATTTGTAGTTGTGGGGTAGTGCACTATAAAAACTGAGTGTGTGTTTTTTTTAAAATTAATTATTAGTAGTTCTCTTCCTCTTTGAGATAGACAAAAGTATTGCCATTATTAGTAGTTATAGGGAGGTGAAAATATAATAATTTTATAATTTAGATGTTTCAAGTTTACTTGCATGTAAATGTTATATAAATATATGTATTTTTTAAATGATTGTACATAATTACTCAAATACAATAAAAAGAAAAAGAAAGAATTGATCACTGATTAAATTGAAAAATATATATGTTTAAAATTGTTTTTAATGATAATGTGAAGCTAAAGATGTAATTTAAATGTTGAGTATATGTTTATGTTATGCCCAACTAAGACTTTTTTTTTTAATTCTATTGTTTGAGATTTATTTGCCAAATCGATTTTTCCAAATTTAAATATTTAGGTCGAGAACCCATAAAAAGTCTATGGTTTGCATCCACAAAGACATCCTTTTCTAAATAAAAAAAGAGATTAGAATTTAGAGATCGGGTAACAAGGCCACTAAAAAGTCCATGGTCATGATATTAACCAAATTAATTAATATTACATTATTTTCATTTTACTAAAATAAAAGCAACTATCAAAGTCGTCTACTTAAATAATATTCCAAACTAAGAAAATTTTCAGTAGATTTATATGCAATAACTTTTAATCGAGTAATTAAACTTGTTCTCTCTCTCTCTCTCTCTCTCTCTCTCTCTCTCAACCTTCTCATTTAGAGTAAACATACATTTTATTTTGTGAAATGAATCATGATCAATATCGCATGATTTATGCACAAGCTGGTATTTTGCTTCGGTTGGTTTGTGTAATATTAATTTTAGGCGATGTATAAAGATAATGGTTGTGTTAAGGATGGCAAGTCCTTTGCTTGAAGCATTTGATAATTGGTAGGTTGTGTTTGGCACGTAATAGACTATAGACTACACTAAGAAATGGGATTTTCAGAAGCAAAGAATCCCTTCAATCATGCTTTTCCTCTCTTCATGGATCTTCTTGGTATTAATATTGTTAAAATATGACTTTTTTTTCAACAAAAATTTATATTATAATAATAAGAATATTTAATCAGTAATTTTTTGGTTTAATTAGAATTTTTATTAATTTAAAGAATATTTCTTATAAGATTTATCTTATTCAAAGTAGAGTTTAACTTATACAAGAAAAAGGACCATTATTCCTATTGATATTGGTTGGTCGTAATTGAGGATTGGGATGAGAGAAAAATTATTAAGAGTGAAGTTGTAACAATTTGCTATATAGTGAATTTTTCTCATCGTTTTTGCAAAGTTGATTATAAGAGTTTTTTTTTATGTAAATTCTTGTATTGTGTGACTGATGTTTTTTTCTTCGTCTACATTTTAGATATTGTTTATTTCATATATTTGTTCTAGAAGATTTAGGACAAGATTAAAAATCTCAATAAACAGTATCAAAATTCAAAACCAAGTTCTAGTGCAACCAAATATGTTGATAACCTAGTAAAATTTGTTATGAAAAAAATTCTATACAACATAAGATATTGAAGGACAAGTTCACCCTAAGAAATAGAATAGGTTTGACAAGTAGCTCCAAACTAATAAATAGAATTATTGATAATATCGTAAATGATAGTGTATTTATCTTTTTTATGAAAGATTATCGTCTTATCTGAGATAAATAAAAAGGACATTTTCATTTTATGTCATTGAATTGTCACGATAAAAGATGTGTTAATTATTAGTGGGTCCAAACATCTTTTTCAACAAGGATTTATATTCTAATAATAGAAATATTTATATTCTATTTTTTATAATTAGTAGTTTCTTTTTGTTTAAGTAGAATTTTTATTTAAAGAATAATTATTTTTTTTGTAAGATTTATTTTATTCAAAATGGAATCAATAAAAATAGGTTATTACTCACTGTATACAAGGAAGTAATCAATTTCTTAGGAAAATCGGTTTACCCAGATTAGGGGTTAATCCCTATACTCCACATATTCTAGGGAGAAACAGTAAGTTCTATGAACATTGATTGGTTATAATTGAGGATTGGGATGAGAGTAAAGTTGTAAAATTTTGTTAGTAAATTTTTCTCACTATTTTGCAATCGTGATTTTTTTTTATTATATAGGAGTTTTTCACGTAAATTTTTGTGTTGTGTGTCATTGGTATTTTTTTCATCTATATTTTATTTATTATTTATTTGATATATTCACTCTAAAGATTTAGGACGAGACTAAAAATCTCAACAAATCTTATAACTTAAAAGCAATTTAAACTCGTGCATATATATGTTCATTTACTATGAAAAAATTAAAACATAACTAGAAAAGAAATTTTATTTATGTGTATGTTTGTCGACAAATGACTTTAATTTTTTGTATTATTTTTATACAAAGCTTGAGAGGCAAAAGAGGAATAGCTTCAAAGCAATTACTGAGCAAGTGCGCCAGGAGAGCCGAGGTTTGCAATAATTTATAATTTTTTCAATTATAAATATTGTTTATTGCATTTTCTTTTCTACTTCACAAGTCATCCAAGAGATTTAGTAGCTTCAGCACTACTCCATAAATGATAGATGGAACATGTTTATGCAACTAAGCAACCAAAATACTCTCTCTCCAATAGTAAACTAAACAAACCAAATCAAAAGATTGTGCGAGGGAGGGAAGCCATTAGCCATGCTCATCAATTTTTACAGTCAACTGCTGCTATAGCCTATTTAGTTTGCAGCAACAATGGATTTAAATTACTAAATTTTCAATCTTATGGCTATTGTGTAGCCAACATGGAAACTGATGAAAAGAAATAAAAACTTTTGAAATAGCAAGCTTAGCATCAAAGGACTGGATCTCTATTAGTTTAATTTATCATAAAGGCACCTCTTCTTGTTTCCCACTCAGACTAAAGAGAAACCCTAATTCACTTATCTACAGATAACATAAACATACAATATGTCTGCAGTAATTAAACATTAATTGAATTCCCAACAGAAGTCATCATAATCTAAATTTATTGAGTATAAAAATTTGAATGCACAATCTCCTTAAATAAATAACTATTTATTCTTAGAATTGAATTGATTAATATCACTGAATTTATATATATAAGATACCTACCCATCAAAGCAGTGACATTGATAATGTTACAGGGAGTAACATTTTTATATTGCAGTTTTTGTTAATCCGTAATATTTCTAAATTCATTCATAGGACATTCGTACTTATATGACAAGAAGTTCATATTATATGGTGTGATAGTGGTGCTTGAGAGTGCTAATACGTCTTTGTTGCATTAACGTCTTTGTTGCATGAAACTGAAAGTTTAATTCCCATTTATTTAAGTGTTTATTTGTTTTTTGTTTCAAAGGGGCGATGAATTTAGACCTACTCCAGTTAGGTTAGGCTTATCCTTTATTCTATATCCTCTATTATCTCATACTCAAAGCTATGCAGGAAATATTTTAGAAATACGCGAGGAATGTTGCGCGAAAGCCCTAAAAAAGTTTGAAAACAAAAATTGTTTTCCATTTATAACCTTTCAATTACTGCTTTTAGTGTCTTCTGATTTTGTTCATAATCATGATGAAAAAAATTATTGAATATTTCAGATTTATTTTGACACGGTGTTTACCAAAGTTTTAGACAATTTGAGGTTGAATCAGTGCATGTTCTTAAATTATCAATCTCCAAATCAGAAGTCTTAATCTCCATTCCTTGTTACGGTCTACTTTTCAATCTTCACAGAATAATCTTGGGCTATTATTTTAAAGACAGATATGATACCTGTGCGAAAATTTGTTTGGTGTTGCCGCACAACTTCTTGGCCTTATTTCGTACACCAACCAGGATCAGCCCTGAAGAAGACGAGAGTTCTGATCCAAGTTGAAAGTAAATTTATCAGATAATCAGTAATTCTGACCGCAAACACGGCTAAAGTTTTCCAAAGTTCAACAAACACAGAGATGGTTCTCGGTGGTATGGTAAAGTATCCAGCAGTTGCATTATATGATGAATTCTTTACTACTTCATTTACTGACTTTACCTACACCAAAACTGATTATACCCTTTTAAGTATTCTTGTCAACAATTGAAGTCTTGTGAGAATAGTGCCCCTACATGTAAATTTAACCATTCACTGAATATCAGCAAAGCACAAGTACATACTTCCATTACAGATTTTCTTTTCAAAATATGATTTCATTCCAAGTCACCAAACAGAAATATTTTCTCTAACATTAAATTCATTAACTATGAGCTTTCTATAAATTTTATAATCAGATGTAATTTGGTCACAAAGTTCATGCTTAGATTGTTACTTTAGGAAAATATAGCAACCTGCATAGGATGCAGTTGACGATTTCTTCCGTGTACTGCAGGGCAGCCAAATGAGACGTTAGTTGGACATGAATTGAAGACCACCGCAATGTACGAGTAGCTGTGAAGAATAAGCAGTGAGAACTTTGTTATTAACGACACCAACACCATCAACAAAGAAAGAATAAACAATCTGTCTGCTCAGCATCCAATTGGGATAACCCTGGCACACCTTCACAACCATCTTCAAATGATTGTAAACAATATCCAACACAAGGGGCTGATATGGTTAAATGCCTGAAGAAAAACAGAAAGATATTACACCTGCATTAACAGTATACACTACATAGACCAATAAGTCGGTCATAAATAGCACAAAGTACATTAACTAATGGCCCTTTACAGAAGAAATATAAAAACTATAGATCTGAACCATCTTTCTGAACCCAATTGTGCAACAAGGACCATTTGGATTACTTTTATAGCTTCCTTTAGGAACTCCCCGGAGAATTGTACCCATATAAGGCAATGAACGAAAAAAGCATTAGAAGTATACGTGAGAAAATAAATTGGTATTATTCACCAAAACAGCATTAACTAGCTTACCCCTAGTTATACCCATAGTTGTTTTGAGTTGCCATAATTTGAGCATGCTGCTCAGTTGAATCAGAAGGTAATTTTTCCAGCACCTCAGTATCTGCAAAAGATTAATTTGATATCACATGGACAAACAATCCACCATTTTGAGAAGGTAATTTGAGCCAACAAATCTTACCTTAAAAAACCCAAAGCTGAAATATCAGAAAAAGAGATCAGACAAGGCTACTTCTACAGAAATAAATTAGAGCACAATAGTCACACAAAAAAAGTGAGAAAATTATAAACTTACGTCCATTGATTTGTCTCATTTACCATATAAAAGGACAAATGCTAACATGATTAAATCTTGAAAGAAAGAAAAGGATGTATAGAGATCTTACAACTCCAATGATTAGGATACATTTTAGTTCAATATCTTAGATATTAGACAATGTAAATGCCAAAAAATTCCATTAATTTTTTTCTTGAGTAAATCATTAAGCATTGCGGCATCTTAGAAGGCGAGTTGAAAAGTTCTAAGATTTTTCTCCCTTATTGCTATATTCTGGTGGTGACCACTTAACATTAATCATTAACAATAAATACAGGAAAGGGTCCTACATCACCATAAAACACCTTTTGTTTTTTCAGGCATTGACACGGGAGTATATTGTGGATATATGAGATAAAATGAAAAAGAGTAAGACCAAAAAGCATTCTTACCCATGCTCTTCCAGTTCTCCTTCTCATCAACACCAGCAAATTGGAAACTAATGGAAATGAGTGAGACCAGCATTTGATAATTTCTTTCAATGAATATACCTGCTGAGTTCTTAAATTAGAACTTGATCACTGTTAACTCTTGTAAGATTGATGCAATTTTTTGCCCTTAAATGACAATGATAAAGTAATAAACATAATTAATCTGTCCAAAATTTTATTGATATTTTACCTTGTATGGTCAACTAGAGAAAAATGGATTATGGAGTTGACATTAGATTTAGACCAACAACAAATGATGTATTTACACCTTATTATTCCTCTATAGATTTGTAATCTATACAGAAGAAAAAATCACCACAAAAGTTTTCCACCAAAAGGAATCATAAAAACAGAACCACCTGAAAAGTAAAAGCAGATAACCACCACAAAACTCTGCATTCACAGTGTGGTCATTGCCACTGCAAAAACAGAGCTATATAAGGAAAAGAAACCAATAGAACTCTGCAGAATGAGAAAACAAACAGTGGAATCGAGAAAATTCGTTTCCAGCACATCATGGAAAGAAAAATGAAGGAAAGACTTAGAGTTAGCAAGCCTCAGAGTTGTGAGTTCGGCAACTTTAAAGTTTAAAACCTGGATCTTCCCTCATTCATGAACTAAAAGACTCTTCTAAACTGTCTAGCAGAATTACTAAAATGCACTGCTTCAAAAATTTCTGACAATGCTGTAAGAAACAAATTAAAGATATGTCAAATAATGAAGTCAACAGGACTGTGTATTTGCCTAAAATCCATAATGTGTAGCTTCTAAATACTTATGTCAGAAAAAGAAGGTACATCGGGTTTTTCATATGCCAGTTTATCCCATCCTTCAGGTTTTAATGTATCAGAATTAAGATTGACCAACAATGTTCACCTACCATCTGGTAAGAGCCTGCTCCAACAAGGAAATGGTGTGAACATCACAGGAAATGCACAGTCATCAAATAAACATACATAAAATTATTTAGTGAAAGAAAACAATGCCTTTAAACTTTAGAATATAAAAACACCATAACTAATTTTCAGGGAATTGTTGGCTAACTGGGAGAGCTGGCACACACTCTGGCATATGGATCATTTGCCTAGCAATTTTCAATACGCAATGTGCTGGGATGGTAAGCAGACGCTTCATACATGTAATAACAGGCTTCCCAGCCTTTTAGTCCTTTAATACTCCAAACACCATTAATCTCCTTGAGCTGGACAACTTCTAGGGGATTCCCATCAATTGCTTCTCGACACATGCAAGCATTGACTGACTATTTAATATACAGACATGAAAAAAAAATAAAGATCACATGAATGATGATGGAATGACAAATGCTTGAGAGTGCATGAACTATGCAATGAACATTATTTTTGAAATGTAATATACTTGAGCAGCAGGAGCCCACAGGTAGAGTGACATAGCTTCTTCCACATAAACTGCACCAAGAGGACCATCATATGAGAATAGTTCATCCAGGATAACAGGTAACTGTAAACTAGTGGCATTGCTCATGTCCCATCAGCTGTATAAAAAGAAGAGGAAAGATAAATACATTAAGAGGAGATTACATATTGAGGTATGCAATAAAAGTGTACAACGATTAATGACATCAGAGATAAAGAACTATAGTGTTCATATGACCTCATCACCAAAGAACTAGTACAACAGGAAAAATTTACGATATCAGACAAAAGTTCAGGTTGATAAATTATAAATTGGGAATTAAATGTCAATAACATAAACTGAAAGCAGCTCCAAAAGTGATAGGGAAGAAAAAGATGTCAAGAACTTTACTTTTTATAATATTAGATATGAAGTTAAAGATACAGTTAATTAGTTCCACTTCTCATTACAAGTTTCTGAGCAAACTAAAAATTCTTTTCTGTTTTAGTTTTTCATGCACATCTTGAAGGGTTAACCACACTGGGTCCCCCTAACTAGTCATAATTTCATTTTTATATAATATATTTCCCTCGTTCAGTCAAGATCTTCACAAGAACTTGATATCTATTCAGTTTCAGAGATAACCTATGCAGTGACAGTGGAATTTCTGAGACATGCTATGTAAGTGATGAAGTGGGGTTGAGGCCCTATACCCTAGGATTTTTATTAGATTTCCTAAATATGCATAAAGGTAAATTTCCAATTTTTGAAAAATTAAAGCATTTAAATGATCAAATGCTTACTCAAATCCATGTCCATTGAAGCTTGAAGTCCTCCCCCA
>JAVXUL010000009.1:9719666-9761923 GCA_035590515.1 Trichilia minutiflora
AAAAAAATAACTGACATTAAAATCCCTAGCCATAGCCATAATGCTCTCTTCACTGCCTTGATCTTGACTCAGCACGTGGAGCTTCATCAGGTGTGGAGGGGAACAGTTCCACATACCTTGTACCGATTGTCATCTTGTCCTTGCACGTTAGTCTCTTTGTATTGAGATTTTTCCGCAATCTTGGTTGATTCTCTGTCAATATATATAGCAATGTACAGCTAGCTTGTAGATGTCTCTTTTGTTTTTCCTTTCTTGCACAGATTTCTTGTAATATATATATTTCGGCACAAGCCAGTAATAAACGAGGTGGACACAAAATAATTGTTTTCTGTGTTTTCTTTATGGTATCAGAGCCAAAGAATAACATCCTAAGTTAATTATTTTTTTTTTTTTCGTGCTGGTGAGAGACAACCACCATGGTAGGAGACAAAATTGGAGATGGTGAGAAGAGTAAGAAAGTTGCTCTTGATATTACCTCACCTTATTATCTCCATCCTTCCGATCACCCTGTGATGAATATCCCTCCTGTGATCTTGAGGGGTGACAATTATCAAGAATGGGAAAAGAGTTCCCAAACTCTTTTCGTGCTAAACGTAAATTGAGATTCTTGGATGGTAAGACCTCCAAACCTGATGATGATGCGGATGACATTGAAGATTGGTAGAGCTTCAATTCGATGCTCGTTGCATGGGTTCTTCAATCTATCGAGCCGACGCTTCGTTCTACTATTACTTATTACGAGACCGTTCAAGAACTATGGGAGGATGTGCAACAACGTTTTTCTATAGGGAATAGCCCTCGTATTCAGTAACTGAAATCTGATCTCGCGCGATGTAGGAAGAATGGTTAGACTATAGTTGCATATTATGGGAATTTGAAGAAGATTTGGGACGAACTTCTTACGTATGTGAAGGCTCGCGGTTGTACTTGTGGTAAATATACGTGTAATTGGGTTGTCGTTCTTACTCAGGAACGAGAAGAGGATAAAGTCCATCAATTCTTGATAGGCCTGGATGATGATCTTTATAGGACTCTTCGTTCCAATATAATTGCACAAGAACCTCTTTCTCCTTTGAATCGTGTGTATGCTTTGGTTGTTCAAAAGAAGCATAAGAAAACCATGGTGAAGGAGCGTGAAGTGCGCAGCAATGCAGTTGCCTTTGTTGTCCAAAATCGCCATACTGTAAACCGAACCCGAACTGATAAATCGATTTGCCCTAGCTATGACAGGTTAGGCCATGAGGTCTCTTCGTGCTTCAAGATAATTGGTTGTCCAGAATGGTGGAATACTGGCTGTGGTGGTAGTAGAAGAACCGAACGAGGAAGACATAGCAGCGGTGCTGCTTCATCCACACAAGGAAACGACGTTGGTGGCATCGTAAATGCAGCTCAATGCGCTATTGTCCCTGCTTCTCAGAATGGCAGCTCGACGAATCTTACAGTACAGGACAAGGCTTACTTCACTCCTGCTCTTTCCAATGATCAATGGTCCACAGTACTC
The DNA here is from genome assembly GCA_035590515.1 of Trichilia minutiflora. NCBI lineage: Eukaryota > Viridiplantae > Streptophyta > Magnoliopsida > Sapindales > Meliaceae > Trichilia > Trichilia minutiflora. The sequence goes on from JAVXUL010000009.1 coordinate 9,721,168, forward strand.
AACATGTTCAAAGTCATTAATTCGCAGTCTTCCAATGAAAAGCTCTCTGGTCAGCCATTAATAGCTGGTGTTGATTATTACGAGACATTTACTCCGGTAGCAAAGATGGCTTCTTTGCGTGTTTTTCTTACTGTTGCTGCCATCCGTGATTGGGAACTCCATCAAATGGATGTTTATAATGCCTTTCTTCACGGTGATCTCGATAAAGAAGTGTTCATGTCTTTTCCTCCTGGATTTTCGTGTGCAGCTCCTGGTCAAGTTTGTCACTTACGTAAGTCGTTTTATGGACTTCGTCAAGCACCTCGAAACTGGTTTGCAAAACTCTCTTCTGCACTTAAGAATTTTGGATTTGTTTAATCTTATGCAAACTATTCCTTATTTTCTCTCATGCGCAATGACACTGCGATTCATGTCCTGGTTTATGTTGATAACTTGATCATTGGTGCAATAACTCCGCTGCTATTTCTGCCTTCAAACAATACTTGAGTAATTGCTTTCATATGAAAGACTTGGGGCCTTTGAAGCATTTTTTTGGTATTGAAATTATTAGGAGACCTTCTGGTTTGCTTTTTTCTCAGCGAAAATATGTCCTTGATATCATATCTGAAGCCGGTCTTCTTGGTGCCAAATCTTGCGAATTTTCAATGGAACAAAACCATAATTTATCTCTTGCCACAGGTTCTGATTATTCTAATCCTGAGCAATATCGTCGCCTTGTAGGGAGATTGATCTATCTCACCATTGCACGTCCCAAACTATGTTTTGTGGTTCACACTCTTGCTCAATTTATGCAGCATCCAAAGGAAGCACATTGGCATGCTGTTCTTCGTGTCGTGCGATACTTAAAGGGCCATCCGAATCAAGGGCTATTTCTTCGTTGTGATAGTGATCTTCACCTTAATACTTACTGTAACTCGGATTGGGCCACTTGTCCTTTGACTCGTCGTTCTCTCACATGATACTTTATGATGTTAGGATGTTCTCCAATTTCCTGGAAGACGAAAAAGCAACAAACTGTGTCACGCTCTTCCGCTGAAACTGAGTATCGCGCAATGGCTGTTACTTGTTGCAAACTTACCTGGTTGATGGCTTTACTGAAATCGCTTGGTATTATTCATAGCAAGCCCATGTGATTATTCTGCGATAGTCAATCTGCTATTCATATTACGACTAATCCTATATTTCATGAGCGTACGAAACATATTGAGATTGATTGTCACTATGTTCGTGATCAGATTCAGCTGGGCGACATAGCTACTTTCCATGTTCGCACTATAGCTCAACTCGCAGATATCTTTACAAAGGAACTCGGTAAACATCAGTTCCAGACATTTCTTTTTAAGTTGGGTATTCATGATCTCCATGCTCCAATTTAAGAAGGGGTATTGAGATTTTTTCACAATCTTGATTGATTCTCTATCAATGTATATATATAACAATGTACAGCTAGCTTGTAGGTGTCTGTTTTGTTTTCCTTTCTTAAACAGATTTCTTGTAATATATATATTTCGGTACAATCCAGTAATAAACAAGGTGGACACAAAATAATTGCTTTCTATATTTTCTTTAAGAACAATCACAATAATTGATTTATTCAACAATTTATTAATACTTAAGTGATGTAATAACAATTGATGAATATAGATATCAACAATAATTCACATAGATTATTAAAGAATGAAAAGAATTTTTATAAATTTTTAACAAACGGGAGAAAAAATGAAAACAAATGTTGTAATAATCAACATGGATTTTGATCCATCCACCCATCTATCCATTGAATTCATCTTCAAATCAGTGCGTGGAATATAAAACATCCAAAATGCAAATAAAAAAAGAAAAAAAATTGTTTTCAGTAATGACAATCTACCAAAGTTGGCGCGGCGGAGAAGACGAGAGTTGATTTTTGTTGCTGTTGTTGTTGGTGGTGGTGGTGCTGTTGTTTTGAAGAAGAAAAGGTTAATTTGGGTATTTCTCCCTGGGCATCTTCCGGAGCCGGAAGATTGAGATCCAAGTCTAACGACAACACATTATTAATATTTCTTGTTTTCTTCTTTACCTGATCGGGAGGTTGCACCGCCATTGGCGTTAACGACAACGTCGTGTTAGTCCCGACCGGCGCCCGATGTCGTCGCATATGCCCGCCTAACGCTTGTCCGGATGTAAACTCCGCCCCACAGATCGAGCATTCATGAACTTTGTTGCTCTTATTGTGGCCGTTATTGCTGCTGTTTATATACAAATTACTGTTCATATTCATCCCTCTATTATTACTATTATTACTCAACTGCAAAGAAAGAGATGAAGATACGTTTCTGAAATTCCCTTCTTCTTCATCTGACGAAACCAGAAATTGCTGCGACTTATTATTAATTAATCTCTTGTCATTCATTGCCTTTGGTTTCTTGTGACTGGCTCTATGTCCACCAAGCGCTTGAAATGAAGGAAACGTTCTGTTACAAGTCTTACACACGTAAACATAATATCCAGCTTTTCCTGTTCCTGAAGAAGGAGCTTCAAGAAACCTTCTGCTATTGAATTTGCTCTGAATTTTCCCTATTTCTTCCTGATTCCCAACCCGTTTCGGAGACAGCTCCCTCGATTGGCATTGCGCAAGGAGGATAAGACAATTGGCCATATCTTCGTCTTCTTCAGTGCTCTCGAAATATTCGTCCCCTGAACTCACCGCCGGCGACAATATGTTTGTAACATTTTTGTGATCGACATGATCTCCGCTGTTTACCACAAAAGGAATAGGAGATTGTGGTCGTTGACGTTTGGTTCTCTTCCCTTTAAGGATGTTGATTTGCTCTTTATTATTATTCGACCTCATCAATAGTTCTTCCTGAATTTGAGCTTCCTCCATGTTCAAGAAAATAATAATAATAATGATGATGATGATGATGATAATACTAATCCCGAGAATGAAAGAAATGTAAGAAAGGCGAATTGAAAAAGAAAGCAAGGAAGAAGAGTTGGAAAGTGTATATATTTATACGAATGTGAGAAAAATTGAAAAGTCAGTTACGGAGTCAAACATGCCACCCAATCGAATCGAATAGAGTAAGTGTGAATTCATCCGTCAATAAAATTTGATTGAGTTTGCAATAGTTTTGTCAGAAGTTAAATATAGAATAAGATTGGTTAAAAGAGAGAGGAGAGCATCTAAATACACCAAAGAAGAGAAGAAGACTAAAAACTAAAACGAATTCTTTTCTTTATTTCTAAGTCTATGTAACTGAAAATTTGCAAATTTAGAGAGATTTAGAGTAAAATCAATTTGAGGAGGGTGTTTAACGTATAGTCCGTTTCATACTCTCTTTCTCATACTTTGCCAACGCACTTCACCTTCTATTATATATATTTTCGAAAATAAATAGATAATATCATTCAGATCCCTGCATTCTTATACTTTTATAAATAAAGATATAATTCTTTCATTTGCATGAAATTACTCGCTGACCTATTAAAAACAACCATTATCCAAAGTATTAATCATTTCAAATAAAAGGTATTTCAATCTTTTTATAAGGATTAGGAATTTATTAGAGACAAATAAACAAATTATATATTTATTTGTGAAATAAAAGCTGAATGTTTGTACGATTTCAGCATGGTTAATTTATCCGCTGGCATTGTGTTGTCAACACTTCTATTCTTAGCATTGTGTTGCCAACACTTCTATTCTTAGTATTTCCTACTAAATTTGTTGCAAAATTCATGTATTTTATTCTTCTGAACTCATCATTGAAGCCATCTAACTTTACTTATGTCATAGATTTTGAGTTCATATACTTGGATTTAGATTTAGATTTTAATTGAGGGTAATTAAGTATGTGTGTGTACATTTAAATTTAAAAGAAAATTATATATATCATATATACATTTTTAAAATTGAGATGTAATTTTCCTTTTTTAGTTGGTTCAACATAATTCAATGAATTACTAATTAATTTCTTTCTTATTTCTTATCCTTTTGTAAAGAAAACCACGGAATTATGAGACATAAAGGGATCGAAACCAATGACAATTTTTAGAATTGATTCAAGCCAAGTGGTTTCGGTCTCATTTATACACCAACCGTTTCCTCAAATCAAGTTGTTGAAGAATTTTATGGTCTTCTTTTCCTTCCCCATATAATAGTAGCTAGTATTAGGGTTCCAACTCATTGCTTATTTTGATACGTAGCTGTAATATAATAATCTATGCGTAACTTGGAATAGAAAACATTCGAGTCAAATCATATAACCATCATCTCATTGCAATTAGACATACTACGAATTATAAAGTGGAGTGGGATAGTATTGGTAAATAACACACTCCATTTTGTGATGATAGCTTTTCTAAATATATAGAAATTATGTGGAGAAATTACTTATAATGAACATAAAAATTTTGGTTATGTGGTAAAATGGATTTAACTTGAAAATTCATTATTTCAGTACAAGCTCAAAATTAGTATTTAAAAAACGATTAAAAATGCAATATTTATTTATTTATTTTAATAATAATAATGAAAAAACTTGAGAGAGGGATGGATAAGAGGTAAGCCGTCAGCAATTTTTGTTGTTCCAGTTAGTCTCATAGCCATATGTATACGTCTTGTTGAAGGAAAGAAATGCATGACTAGAGAATGAATAAATTCGAGGAATAGCAGCAGTCGAAAATTTTTATGCCTTCTCTGCCGTGCTCTGCCCAAATTCTATATATAAAATTCTAGAGGTTTGCTTGCTTGCTTCTTGCTTGAATCACTTACCAGTGCATGCAATTCTTGTGCCTCTTTTGAATTCCATGTACTTTTCAAGGTAATTAAAAAAAATTGGAAGTCAAAAATTACCTGTTACTTTTGGATTTGTATTTTTGAAAGAAAAAGGAGAAAATTTTGTTACTAAAATAAATTTCCAAAACTTACACAATAATATATTAATACTCTTAACTTCTTTTTAAAAAAAGTTCACATACGCAAGTCCAGCTCCATCCCATAAACACCCTTAAATTTGAGGAGATATAAAAAAATAGATTCTTTATACTATTACAAACCATTCCAAAATCTTCTAATCACAACTCTTAATTATTATTTCATTTTGTAAGAAAATATAGTCATTACTGTTTGTTATTTTTGTAAAAAAAAAACATAACTAGAAATAATCTAAATCAATTCTTACATAAGCTAAATTTAAATTTAAGATTACTACATGAGATTTTATCAAGTGAACCAATTAACGTTGGCCTCTTAGTTAAATTTTAAATTAAAGACAATTTGTCGCTAGTAAAAATAAGAATTATAAACACTATAAATTGGTACATTTAATATTATGTGTTTTCATTTATTAATTATTGAACACAACTTTAAATATTACATGAATTTTGATTTTTTTTTAAAAAAAATAGAGAAGAAAGTTCGTTTTTCCTTAGATTTAATCTTCTAGGGTTATTTAATTTGATAAAAGATATATTTTTAATATATGGCTAATACTAAATAATTTTTCAGATAACAATGAATAGAAAATGCTAGACATTTGATAAAATTAGAATTATGCATGTGAAAGAAATTACATTTTCTTGCTGGATAGATCATCATCATCAAATCAGTTTCATAATCCGCATTATCACACGTGGCGCACTCTAAACTTGGTTGCTCGAAATAATCATGCACCCTAGCGTAAATGAATCGTAGCTTTCTCTTTGCTTCACTCGCTGAACTCGAATAAAATTAATAATAATGTCAAAGACTAAGTATCCCTGTGAGTATTCCACAATCCATTATTATGTACACATTTAGTTGCTAATCATAGGGTACATGTGCTGCTGACTAAAAAACTATTTATTTATTTATTTGTTATCTCTTATCGATTTATTATTATGTTTTATTTTGGGTGGTACCTGGATAAGCACCGATTAGCCACTAAACAAGCTACTTGATTATTGAAAAGCCATGTAAATTCGTATTTACTTTTAGGACAATGATTAAGGGATCATTAATTAGGCATAATTTTATTGCTTAAAAGAAATTAGAATTAAATGGTAGTTGTGGGGGTCGGTGCACTATAAAAACCAAGTTTTTTGACATGTTTTTTTAAAAAATAATTATTAGTAATTATCTTCCTCTTTTACATAGACAGAAGTATTATCATTAAACTTTAAGTTATAAAAAGGTGAATATAAAATAATTTTATAAATCTAGACATTTTAAGTTTATTTGCATGAAAATGTAATATTAATATGAATAATACTAAAAATACAAATTTTTTTATATAAATGGATGAGGATAATAGCATTAATTACCTATAATTCATATTATTTATTTTGCGTAAGTGTATTGATTTTGCATTTCTATTAACTAATAATAATATGTCACGTCAATTTATACTTGAAAATTTATATAAAAAATTTATATTTTTAATACTACTTTATTAATATATGTATTTTTAAAATAAATGTATGCAATTACTCAAATACTATAAAAAAAAAATTGATCACCCATTAAATTAATATATACATATATATGTGTGTACTTAAAATTGTTTTCAATGATAAATGTGAAGGTATAGGCGTAATCACAGAGTAAACTAATTTAAATGGTGAGGATGTACAAGTATATTTCATACACAACTAAGACATTTTTTTCTAATTATTTATTTATTTGCTAAATCATTTTTTCCAAATTTAAATATTTAGTCGGCAACAACCCATAAAAAGTCTATGGTTTACATCCATAAAGTCATCCTTTTCTAAGTAAAAATATTTATGGCAGATGATTCCAAGAAATGGCAAAAATAGTTTATAATTTAGAGATCGGGCAACTAGGCTACGAACAAGTCTGTGGTAATGATATAACCCAATTTAATTAATATATATTAATTTCATTTTACTAAAATAAAGCAACTATCAAAGTCGTCTGGTTAAACAATAGTCCAAAAATAAGGAAATTTTAAGTAGTTTTCTATCTCATTAGGTAAGTTATAAATGAAAGAAAACATGAGCTAAACTACATCAAAAAAGACTAAAAATAGCTTAGACTTGCATATTAATGAAATAACTTTTAATCAATTAAACCTCTTTCTCTCTCTCTCTCTCTCTCTCTCTCTAAATCTTATTATTAATCATCCATTTGATTTTGTGAAGTGAATCATGATTAATATCGCACGATTTATGCACAATCTCGTACGTTTATATCGGTTGGTTTGGGTAATATTAATTTTGGGAGATGTATGAAGATAATGGTTGTGTTAAGGAGGGCAAGTCCTTTGCTTTAAGCATTTGATAATAGTTAGGTTGTGTATAGCACGTAATTGACTATAAACTACAGTAAGGAATGGGATTTGAGAAGCAGAGAATCCCTTCAATCAAGCTTATCTACCCTCATTTATTAAGAAAAAAAATATTAAAACTGTTTTATTCAAGATTTTGTTTTCATTCTAAATAATTATTAGATAAAAGATTTTATTTTTATGTAAATTTGTACAAAACCTATATATGATTGGACGGTTTGATAAAGATTAGGTGTAGGAGTTTTTCTGATTTAAAAAAAAAAGATTTATCCGAAGATTACTTCAATTTTTTATAATATTTATATACAAAGTTTTATAACAGGTTTAAAGCAAGTATAGAGCAAGTAGGCCTCTAGCTGGTTGTGGAGAACCGACCCTTGCAATTTTTTATACATTTTGAATTAGAAATATTTCTATAGCATATTCTTTTCTACTTCACAAGTCATCCAAGGTTTAGTAGCTTCAGAGCCACTCAATAGGTGTAACATGTTTGTGCAACTAAACAACCCAAATCCTCTCTCTCCAATATTAAATTAAATAAACCCAATTAAAATATTTTTCGAGGAAAGAAAGCCATTCACCATGCCCATCAATTTTTATAGTCAACTGCTGCTATATCGATTGCGTCAAAAATGGATGTAAATTTACAATCTTATGACTATTGTGCCGCCACAGTGGAAGCTGACGAAAGGAAATGGCAAGCTTAGGACCAAAGGTTAAGGCACCTCTTCTTGTTTCACACACAGACAGCCTATTTCACTTATCCATATATGTAGAAAACCAAGTGTGTTCGTAGCATTTTTTTTTATGAATCAAAAAACTTTAGCGAAATATCAAATTTGAGTTGCGATTTTATAATTTTTAAGAACAATTAAAGAAAAAATTATAATACAAATCAATCCTTAATAAACAAACAATAAATCATACGAAAATACAAGAAACAAATAGAGAAAAAGTTTGTGTTAATCTATAGATTTCAGAAAATACGAAAACAAATATGATTATTTAGACCATCACACTTTCATTTACCCACTAACACTCCTAAGATTTTTAAGATTCTAGAATACCTTTAAAAAACTTTTCTTAATATTAGAGAATGACTCTTTATCATCTCTTGTTGTTTTTAATTTAAAAAATATATAATCTTTATATAAGGAGTAAATACAAGTCGAAATAAATCAGAATTCTTAATGCAATTTGAAAATATAGGATGATTCGATCAAACAAATCGTCCATTCATTCGACCAAATATTACACTACTTTCTAGAATAATTTGCTACCATAATTTGTTCGAACTAATCTTTTAATTTGTTTAATCAAATTTAAATAAATATTCTGACTTATAAATCATTTATTTTTTATTTGAATAACTCTCATTAGTCGTTCCATCGAACCTCTGTTTCAATTCAAATTTAAATCACACTTCAATAATCTCTACATTCATTCAAATTTGTAACCTTAAATCATCTTCTTTTCTTCACACAAGTAATCTTTAATCTTTTCTTTTTGCACAAACCTGTTTATCGGAACCTTTAATCTTTCATTTAGCAATCTTTTGCAACTAATTTTTCACTCATTAGTTAAAAACACAAGTGATTTACGGTAGTGGATGAACTTTTTAGTCAACACCTTTTTGATCAGGATATCTGCTATAATCTTCTCAGTAATTACTTTTTTTGCTGTGTCATTTTTAATCTTTACCTCAATCACGCACTCTTACAATCACACCATCCTTTAATTGATCCAATTGTCTTCTTATACTCAACTTTTCTTTTTGCCACCATTACTACGTGTTGCAATAATTATTTTTAATTAACTGTATATCCTCTAACACTAATGTAAACTCTTTATTCTTCTTTTGTTTTTCTTTTTTTTGAATTTTAAATAACTCAAGGATCTAAGTGATAATTACCATGCCTCATTAATATAAAAAGAGAAAACATTGTGTTCTCCTCCATTTTTTATCCGAACATGAGAGCAAGCTTCTCGCCCCGCCCCAAAACTGAATTCTCTTCATTTCTCCCTTCAATCACCACTCTTTCATAAATTTTTGTACATATTCTCACTTTATTCGACCTCCTCTTCATCATATTATAATTATATTATAATTATATTCATAATTAGGTGTCATTTTAAAAATGGGTTTAACGATACTCAAGCTTAAAAATTAAGAATTTTTCATTTTTAACGTAAAGTGAAGCTTTCTAAACCTAATAGATACTTATTAGTAAGTTTTTCTACCTATTTAATATGTTAACTTTACGAATTTGATGAATTAAATAAATTAGAATTTATTATTCCTAATTTCAATTGTAAAAATTTCAATTCAACTGCATTGATTAAGATGTATAGAAATATTATATGTAGTTAATTTAAAGAATTTGTAAAATTTAAGAATTAGAGCTAAAAAGGCATAATAACCGATATTATGCAATTGGAGTTTTATATAATTCGGACCTAATTCATAAAATTAAATTGAAATTAGTACAATTAATAATAAAATAAAATCATAAAAAATTAAACAGTTAAAAAATTTTAAAATTGAGAAAAAGGGAAAATTTTTGACATTATCTCCAAAACATGTTAAAAAGTATTGTTGTGAAAATCAATTAGATAGTTAAAATTTAATAATTCCGTGAAGAATTTGGACATGTTTAGGAAAACTTGGATTATGATGTGTGTGTGTATATACACATAGTTAATTCAATTAGAACTTTTGTATTGATATAAATATGTATTTAAATATGAATTATGTTCAAAATATATCAAAGAGGGACTCACCTAACCAGAGGAGCTATAGGAAATATATATCCTACCTATACTGTGAATTTATTTATCTATTTATTTATTTATTTTACTCTACTTTAAATGTTTATTAAAAATTAAATATTTGAATGCATTAGAATGTTAGGAATCTTATTTTTATATTTAGTATTTTATATCAAATATTAGATTTTATTATATATTATAATTTGATTTAAAAAATATTGTTGAGTTATATGATATTGACTGTCAAAAGGAGGCAAAATGGAATTTTGTTATGGATTGTTTATGATGATTTCATATTGGTTGCTTTTGTTTTGAGGATATGATGATTATATACAAATACACATGTTGATTCTAAGATTGGATACATTGATAATACGATCAAGAGGACCGGATTTATTTATTTACTATAACTATAGGGTAATAGTCTAAGATAGACCTGAAAGAGATTGTCTAGACGAGTAGGGATTCACAGTTACAGATTAGTACAAGAAAAGATACTAATAAAATTATATGATTATGATTTGACCACCTATAAATCACGTAGAGAATAATCACAGATATTGTCACATGACTATTAAAAATCAACGTCAGTTGTGAGTTGGATTTTTAATTAAACTGTATGCATTCCCTTATTTTTATTGTAAATAATAATTTTGATAAAATCTCATTATTTTTAAGTTACATAAAAATTTACTGATGGTTTCAGAGTTGTTCAGGGTTAGAATAATCACCAAGAAAGATAATCAGCCTAATGATTTTAATACCCAAATTATGTTTTTAAATTAAAATTAAATATTTTAATTAAATTCATTTTTAAGGGTTTCTTTATAAATTTATTAGTTTATTAATCTAATTGGGAATGTTAAAATGATTCTTATTTATTTTTATCCAGTTTACTCATATAGTATACTCTCGTATATTCAACCCTCTCTCCTCTCAATTTTAGCTATTTTGGAATTTAACTGCGCTCTTTTGACGATGATGGTTACTTAAGAGATTTGTGTATTCAAGTATACTTTGTTTTCGACTCACATATTCTTTTAATTAAGTCCACTAGATTACATTTGAAATTAAAGTTTCCTTGTCTTGTTTGAAAAAGGAAAATTATGAAGATTTTAAATCCTATATTTATTGAGTTAGAATTATTTGTATTAATTAATGATTTTTAACTTGTCAAAATTTTATTAAATACGATATATTATTTTTATTATAGATTTATATTTGGTTAATTCATAATAGAACTATTGGATTGTTTTTCAATAGAAGATTTAGATGCTTAATGATTTGAACAAAATTTATTGTTGAAAATAGACATTGATTTATGTGGTTAAATTTGTGACAAAAGAGTTGAGTTGACTTGAATTGTATTGGGAATGTTTTTAATTTTTTTATAAATACCAAGATGTCTTACAGCCTTTTCATATATATTCGAGAACTTTAGAATGTATATGGAGAATTTGTGGTGATTGTCACGTGTAAAACCTACAAACCGGGGCATAACAACCAAGTTCTCTACCACATTTAGCTAGAACACATTGAATTTTGATGTACCGTTTAACTACAAGTTTTGTCTTGTGACCAAACTTTCCATCAGTCTTTCTTTTCTTCTTAAAGATCCTCGTGTTATTTAACTTCTTTCTTCTCAATTTCTCCACCTTCAACTAGGTACCAATCTTTTTCAAGAACTTCATCTCTTTGCATGCAGGTTTAAACTCTTTCTCAACCTCAAGACTTGTAGATTATAGGTTATAGTAACTCAAAGTCTCTTTTGGAGATTCACTTCTTGTCTCAACATCTTTATCTCTTTCGACTTTTCTCTCAACTTCTTTTCTTGGTGTATTAAGTTCTACCTCAAGCTGAGAATTTCCAATTTTTTCAATGTATCACCAACCACACTAATGCTCTTCTCGCCCAAACCTACCTCTAAAAATTTTACTTTTTTTGTAATCACCTCTCCTAGCAAAATATATAAATCGTATCTCCTTTCAGCTTTTTTTAAGATTAGAAATCCTTTTATAACTTTCAACATTTCGAATTCACTCTTAAAAGTTCATCCCAATGCCTCTACAATTTCAAGTAAGATTAAATTTCTCTTAACTCAATATATATCCCACATTTTGCAACTCAAAGCAAGAACCCAAATATGTCTTTATCCTTACTGTACTTATACTCCTCATCTCACAAGCCATGCGTTACCTAACAAGACTCTCCCAAGTTCTTCTCTTCTTAAAAGGCGAGGATAACCCTTCATTTAGACACGTGATTCGTGCAGCTCGAATCCAAAATCCACTCTTCATATGCTCTTTATCAGTAGCTACCAACAAAAAATCTTTTGAAAGTTTGCTTCCTCAACTATAACCACACTCTCAGCTATTTTCTTTTATTGTTTAGTTTCTTGGTCTCTGTCTCAAGACAATCCTTTCTAAAGTGATCTTACTTATGACAATGAAAACACTTTATACTCTTTACCTCAACTCTCGACTTTTGTTGTTTCTTTTTTCTCATGTTCTCATGTCGCCATTCTTTTCCTTACATTCAACCCTTTTTTTGAAGTGCTTTCTTGGAATTGATTCTTCCTATTCAATTTCTTAGAGCTCAATGTTTATGACATCATTCATAGTAAGAGAAATCTTAGCATACAATAAGGTGTCTGTCAAGTGTTCATACGAAAAAGGAAGTGATATCAATATCAGAAGAGCTTGATCCTCATTTTCTACTTCACATCCATCGTCTCTAGGTCTAATATCAATTTATTAAACCTGTCAAGATGTTTTTCCCCTAATCCTTCTTTATCTAGTTAGAAGGCATATACCTTTTTCTTCAAGTACAACTTTTTTACCATAGATTTCATTATGTACCAGTCTTTTAGCTTCAACCAAAACTCCTTTGCGATGGTTTTCTTTGAGGCTTTTCTCAAAATCTTGTTAGATAGAGGCAAAATCAAAGCCTTGTTTTTCTTTAGATTTCCTTATCTTCGATGATTTTAGCCTCTTTTTCATAAAGTGCCGAGTCTATGCCTTTACGTTCAAGTAAGACTTACATTTTCATTTTTTAGAGATTGAAATTCTCTTTCCTTGAAAATTTTTCAATGGTGAACTTAGTGTTCCCCATTCTTCGTCTTCTTTTTTGGGTTCTTCTAGAATCTTGATACAAATTGTTAAAAACCAAGCTCCTTGATACCGCTTGTATGAACCAAAAAATATCAGTGAAATATCGATTTCTGGGTTATGACCGTTTACCACCTTCAAGAATAACCAAGAAAAAATCACAAGACAAATCAATCCTCAATAAGTAAATAACAAACCACATAAGAATATAAGAATTAATCATAGAAGAAGTTTGTATTAATCTAAATATAAGAATTAATCAGAGAAGAAGTTTGTATTAATCTAGAGATTTCAAAGAATAATAAATAAAAAAGTATAGTTACTTGGACAACCACACTTTCTCTTACCTTCAATACTTATAAGACTTTCTACCAGCTCTAGGATGCCTCCAGAAAACTTTTCTCAACCCTAGAGAATAGTTCTCTACCGTCTCCTCTTGTTTTTAACTTAGAAAATATCTAATCTTTATATAGAGAATAAATACAAGTCGAAACAGATCATAATTCCTAATATAATATAGAAACTAGGATGATTCAGTAGAACGAATCGTGCAATTCGTTCAGCCAAATTTTACACTGTTCTCTGAAATAATTTAATACTACAATTCATTCGAACGAATCCCTCAACTCATTCAAACAAATTAAATCGAGTACTCTGTCTTTTAAATCTGTTATCTTTCATTCAAACAACTTTTATCATCTGTTTGACTAAACCTTTGTTTCAACTCAAACTTGAATCACATTTCAACAATAATAGATAACATAAACATATATGTGCACAGTAATTAAACATTAATTCCCAACAAAAGTCATCATAATTTTTGTCATTATAATTTGAATCTATTGAGGATAAAAATTGAACCCACAATATCCTTAACAAATGTTGTTGAACTAAACTATAAGGCTTTACAGCAATAGCTAAGTACCGAAGCTTTAAAGAAATCAAACGTAGTACACATCTTGAAAGTCTCTCTCTTAAAAAGAAAATTTATTTACAAATCCATGTTAATGAAGATTATTCCTTTTTGATTTCATATCCATCTAGAAATGAAAACTATTTTCATCCCAAATGTATAAAACTAATATTCTCTATGAATTAATAGTTCAATCTGAATTTAGTGAAGGAAATGACCATCTACAGCGATAGTAAGTCAGCAACTTTATTTAAATACGGGATTAGTTTTGAATATAAAATCTTTGGTTAATCATGTTGTGATGTGTTGGTGATTGAGAATGGAAAAGACCTTTGTTGCATGAAATTGAAAGTTTAATTCCTATTTATTTATTTATATTGTTTACTTGAAGGGACAATGACTCTATTCCTACTCTACTTAGGTTAGGTTTAGACTATTCGATCCTTTATTCTATATTCTCTACTATCTCATACTCAAAAGCCATGAACGAAATAGTTTAGAAATATGTGAGAAACGTTGTGCTCAGGCTTAAATTTAAATACAGCAATTGCCATGTTATTGACTCCAGATTCTAAAAAGGTTTGACAACAAAATATATTTTTCATATATTTCACTTTTCAAATACTGTAATTTGGTAGGTTATTGTATAAATGATGTCTTGAGGCTGTCAAATCTCTGACTCTACCATGAGGTCTATGACTTCATAACACAGTATGCTTTTAGAATTGGGCCAACTAGTAACCGAAACTCAGAGGAATGACACAATTTCGAGACAGACAATCCATGATGTCTTGATTGAGCGCCACTGCAAAATCTGGGATAGACCAATATGGTGGGTAATTATTATGAACAAAATTATTCAATTTTTCAGATATATATTAACCCTGCTTATATAGTACTGAGTTTACCAAAGTTTTAAACAATTTGAGGTTGAATTAGTGCATGTTCTTAAGCTATCAACATCCAAATCAAAAGTCTAATATCCATTGTTACCGTCTACTCTCCAATCTTCACAGACTAATCTTTGGCTATTATTTTAAAGACAGATATGCTACCTGTGAGAAAAATTGTTTGGTTGCCACACAACTTGTTGGCCTTATTTCGTTCACCAACCAAGAACAGACCTGAAGAAGAAGGGAGTTTTGATCCAAGTTGAAAGTAAATTTACCAAGCAACCAGTAGTACAAACATCGCTCAATTTTTCCGGAGCTCAACAAACACAGCTGTTGTCCTCGGGGGTATGGTAAAGCATCCAGAGGTTGCATCATACGATGAGCTCTTTACTACTTCATCTACTGACTTTACCTGCACCAAAAATGACCATACTCTTAACTATTCTTGTCAACAATTATTACAATATTTCTCTGGCACGTAAATTCAACCATTTACTTAATAGTGGCCAAGTCTAGTACAGATTTTCTTTCAAAAGAATTATTTCATTCTATGTCACCAAACAGAAATATTTCGTGTAACATTAAATTCATTAACTATAAGCTTCCTACAAAATTTAATCATCAGATGTCATTTGGTCACAATAATTTCTCCTCCCACGCTTAAATTGCTACTTCAGGAAAATATAGCAACCTGTATAGGATGCAGTTGAAGATTTCTTCCTTGTAGTGAAGGACTGCCAAATGAGACATTAGTTGGACATGAATTGAAGATCACCACAATGTATGAGTAGCTGCGAAGAATAAAGGGTGACAACTTTGTTATTAACACCAACACCACCATCAACAAAGAAAAGCATAAACAATAATATTTGTCTACTCACCTAGAATCCAATTGGGATAACCCTAATACACCTTCACAACCATCTTCAATGCTCATCACAATAACACCAGGAACCGATGATGGCCCAGTATTATGAAAACTTAGTCGTTCCTATAAATAGTGAGCCATATCAGTTAGCGTCTAATAAATCTGTGTTATTGTAGAAGAAAATTTAAAGCAAATAATTGTTTCAGTTGCATAAAGCCAGCATTCACAGTTTGGGAAGCAATCCAGGTGACATTTTGGATGATGGAGGTAGAGAATACAGCATTCAAAGAACAAGAGATCATCGTAATGCATGACTTAGGACATAACCCTACGAATAAAAATTCAGTTTGGAACAAGTAAAGAAAAGAAAAGGCTAAAAAAAAAATTTGAATGATTCACTCTTATTCCATCTGTCATCATGATATCAAATCCCGAAAAATTGATAGATCAAAATGTTTCTGATGTGACATAAATTTCTCATTCACTCAAGTATAAGCATAATATGTATCTCTAATGCATGCAGTTTCACCTGGATAGCGTTTGCAGTCCCCAAACGAAAAAGTGGGGAAGAATACCGAATACGTAATACATCTGAAAAGTTCTCCAATGCAGCAAGGATATGACTCTTTTGAGGCTTGAAGGATGGATCTGCCAATCTTGGTCTTATTCTGAAAAAAACAAAGAGCGTTAAAAGTTATTACAACAGATGCTTTGGAGAAAAGAACAATGGAATGCAGAATTTTCAATAACGAACCAAATAGCAAAAGTAGACGAGGTTGTGACCTTGGTAAAACAAATGGCACCAACTGATGATAATGAGAAAAGAGAATGCTTACAGAGGCCAGTTCTTCTCATTTTTCTCTTTTGGAGGGAGGCCAACACCCCAATTATTAGAATTGTAGGTGAAGTCTATCCTGAAAGATTCAAAAAGAAAGTTCTAAATTTCAGATAAGATCATTGAATCCTCACTTATATTCAGATAGTAGGATTTGAAATACCTATAACCAATAACAAGTCCCAAATAAATAAATCTCATATTGTGATCACGATGGGAACAACATTTTAGCAAATGAAACCCCAGTTGAAGAAGAAAACATCAAATATCTTCTACTAATTAAGAAATAAATTTTGAAATGAGAATAATAGTGGACCTATTGAACCAATCGCCGGAGTTGTATGAATCACGATCAAGCGACTTTGAGCGCAGGATCTCATCACCACAGTGGAAAAATGGTATTCCCTGACAGAGAAAATCATTAGTCCCAGTAGATTAACAATATGTCAGAGAACAGGAATCTCAGCAAAGCCAGAAAGTGAGATGTGTAGCATTGCAAATTATGATCATCATTTGCTTTATACTTAAAATAACTAGATTGAAGAATAGGTTTCATATGGATGCAGCCAACTGGGTCAG
Organism: Trichilia minutiflora; assembly: GCA_035590515.1. NCBI lineage: Eukaryota > Viridiplantae > Streptophyta > Magnoliopsida > Sapindales > Meliaceae > Trichilia > Trichilia minutiflora. Next base: position 9,738,403 of record JAVXUL010000009.1, read on the forward strand.
TTTAATCAAAATTTTGTCTATCAGGCTTTTGAACCGTACCAAAATATGACCTGCCCTATAATTTACTCCCTTAACAATTTTAAACGAAAATATATATTCAAGGGGGAAACACAAGAAAGGAACATTTACTAAAAAATGAAATACTGTCAGTCCATTATATCAAGGTCTTAGTACCAACTATCTATTAAAAGCTGAAAACAGAATGAAAATTAATATCAAAACTCAGAAATTTCCATTGACAATTTATAAAACATGAAAACAGAACATACTTATTAAATAGTGTTATTATCTCCCAAAATTTGATGTGTAAATTTTTAAATGTCCAATGAGGAATACCTTGACCAAACTTAAATTCATAGATAAAGAAAATTATTCCATATTTAATTATGAAAATTCAACAATTACACGGTGAAGATATTAAAATAAATGAGAGTCATTTATTTGAAAAATGTTAAACACATATCGGAGTTAGTTAGTTAGTTTTCAAGTTCTTGGATACATAATTACTATAAGATTTTTTTTTCCTCAAATCTCAATATGCTTTTGTCTAATTTTTTTTGCTGTATAAAGAATATCACATCCAACAAATTGCAACCTAAAAAAATTTAAAAGAAAATGCAGAAAACTACTCATATGGGAGCTGCCATATGGTTGACCCAACCACTTAAACATGAGAGGTATGCAAGGTACATCTACAAACAAGAAGGTTGCTTATAATCACACAGGTTGAGCCATGACCTCTCTATACAAAATGAAGCTTTTGTGAAATTATTGCATAGCAGGAAAATCTTGAGGATCTAATCAACAATTTCAACAAACTTCAGAAGTTTCCAATGAAGAGAAGAATTAACTTTAAAATGCATGGTGAATTTAACTGTATAGAATATAATTATAAAGAAAATTTTAACTGCATAGAATACATATTATAAAAAACCATAAAAATTTGATCTGACATTAACGGGTAGGAGTATGAAACCTGCCCTAAAGCAATTATACTCGTCGCCAAATGATTTATCCTGCATCTCTCATCTACTGAAATTTCCACTGGAGTCTGCAAGTAATGGACTCAATTAGATCAGAAATTTTAAGTACACGATAAACGATAAGACAAAGTTGAGCATACCTTCAAACTGACAATGTCAAACAGGGTTTCATTGTCATGGGCAGAAACATAATTAACCTGAAAGGCAATCAAAGATGTCAATCTCAGGGTTATAGTCATATCCTTACTAGAGTATGTAAAATCAGTTTCAGAAACCTAATAATCATGCTGTTGTCTTATCAAAAGGAACACAAACGGCCGTAAAAAAAATAGGGAATTTATAGGCAACTTTGAGGCGTGTCAACAAAAAGGTTAATAGATATTTAAAGACTAAATAGTTTCACAAAATCTTGCATGACCAGTATGTCACACCCTCAAGTGTCGAGGTATGCTAAGATGGGATGATCTAAGTGTTGAGCTAAAGCTTCTAATCTAGGAGGAACGGTTGGGTGCGAGCGGAACATGGGGTTTTGTCTCGCTGTACAAACTGGTCGGAGACTGGAGTCGTCCTCCTGATGAGTGCAAGGCAGGGCGATACCAACGAAGTGTACCAAAATGACATGAGAAGACTGATCTTAGGGTGGGAGCACCCGGGATGCCAGCAAGGCAAAGCTGCACATAATCTATGATCTGTAACGTTGGTATCAGACTCAAGGTGGAAGGTGCTAAGAGAGCATACATTGAACTCTTATCGATTACTGGGAAACTCTCTCCCTAATGGCAAAATACAAAGTAGCACGAGATTATTCAAATTTTCTGGATCAAGTACTGAGGTTAAGACAAAGTTGCTTGAAGATGCCACTATGCGTGAAAGGGATCTTCAAGTAGGTGAAGATAGACTTTGCCGAGGGAGTGGGTTGTTCATGGACTAGGACTGGGAGCAATAGGCAAGGTAAAAATCTTTAGGACAACTCGATTAACAAAAAGAGGGGTATTTTGTCAAAAGTGCAAGAGGCATAGGTGCACGAGACACAAAAACACATTGAATAGAGGAGAGAGAATTATTCTAGCTCATGCCCAAGAACGTGCATGATTTTGAGTGGTGGTAATTAGTCATACCCTCAAGTGTCGAGGTATGCTAAGCTACAGTAGTCTAAGTGTTGAATATGTGGTCTAGGAACGATTGGGTTGGCAAATGAGGGTTTGTCTCACCGTACAAGTTGGTCGGGAACTGGAACCATCCTCTTGATGATCCAAAAGCAGAGTGAAACCAACGAAATGTACCGAGATGGCGTGAGAAGACTAACCTTAAGGAGGAGTACCAAGGGTGCTAGCAGATCAAAGCTACGTATAACCTATGGCCTGTAATGCAGTTCATGGCAAGCAAGATGCAAATGTAATACTCGCTTAGGAGATGCCCCAAGAAGCTACGAATGTCTGTTTCACCAGATATTGTGGCTTAAGTGCTAGTTAGGCCACTTTCAATACACTATTTTACAATAGTTATTTCACATTTCCAATATCTTAAATCCTTGTATACAGGACATAGCCAACAAGAACTCTGCTGTACATGTGTCCAAAAGAAACAAATAAAATTGGAAAGCAAGGATTTAAAATTTTAAGAAAGATAATCATATATAATCTTACTGTTTCTGTGGGGCATAATGCATATGCAACAGGTGTCCCATCGTAAGTTAAAACCTCTGATCCTCGTACCTAATAAAAGCATCATAATATCATAATAAATATTAAGTTGTAAACACAATACATTCTGATCATAGCATTCCAGGAAAAAGAAAAGATTCAGTGGAAATTCAATATCTTATTAAAAAGAAATACTTTGCATGATTTACTTTCTTAATAAAAAAAAGACATGCATAAACAAGGAACATGTCCATAGAAGAAAATTCAATAAACAAGTATGTGAGAAAAAAAAAACTATTTGAAAACCTGTCAAAGAAAAATGAATAGAAACCTTTAGAGGTGGAAGTGACCATATAATTGCATCATTGATTCATAATAATTTCCAGTTGGGTAAATACAATTTCAGATACAGATTGCAAAATCAAACAGCATTTTCAACTGACGGAACCACTTACCTCATTCCCATCACCATTGGTTAACCAAAAATCACTCAAATTTGCAGCCAAACCAACCTGGAAATACATGAAATTACTTCCCTTATTTTTTGGTATATAATAGAAAAATGCCTCATCTTTCAGATCATTGATCTGGAAGATGAGGGAAAGATTACAGGAATGAAACCAGAAATGAGTTAACAGAACAGTTTATCAGTGGCAAACACGGTTTTGTATAGACAAAAAAATAATAGTGACAGTATGGTGATCATAATTTTAATATCAAATTTGTTTTCTATAGGAAAGTCGTGTGTAGCAAGGAAACAATTTCTAATTTCTCTCTACCTATCATTTAGATTAATTGTTTCCAGATTTTTAGAAAGTAAGGTCAAAATCCCTTAATTATGTATTCTTTTGTATATAAATACAGCTATGTACTACTCTAATGATATATTGAAAAAACAGTTTTTTTCCACATGGTATCAGAGCAGTATGCCATTCAGGAATTTTTCTGATTACTTACAATCTTCATTGCTGATTATCATTCTTCATAACCAAAATCTTTTTTCCAATTTTTTTTCTTGAAAATGGCAAAAAAACTCCGAAAAATTACTGATCCTTTCCAAACCAATTGACTGGGGAACTTCAGATTATTAATCCCTCATATGGATTGAATGGCAGAAACAGCTCCTAAAACTGATCCTACATCAGGCCCTGGAATTCACCCCAAAAATGCTTCTAAAACTAAGCTGGAAAAGCAGCAACTTGGTCTGAATCCTAGTACACCACTTCAGGATTATTCAAGAAAGAGAGTACCCATATCAAAGCCTGCGCAGGTCGATGAACCCAAACCAGGTACTGAACTCATCTCTGCTCCTTCCTTTGTTGATAATGTATCTGATTCTCCTAATTTCACTGACATAGATTCACCTATTGCGGTTAGAAAAGGAACCAGAAAATGCGACAGCACCCAATTTCTCATTTTGTATCTTTTCATAGATTATCTCCGTAACATAGAAGCTTCCCTACTACACTAAATTCTATTGACATTCCTCAAGCACTACAAGAGGCATTTAGGGATAAGAATAGGGTATAAGCTATGAAAGACGAAATGAATGCAATAGAGAAAAATAAAACATGGGAAATTGTTGTTTTGCCTAGAGGAAGAAAACCAGTGGAGTGTAAATGGGTGTTTACCTTGAGATATAAGGCAGATGTATCCCTAGAAAAATACAAAACCAGGCTAGTTGTAAAAAGGTATACTCAAACTTATGGGTAGATTATCAAGAGACCTTTGCTACTATAGCAACCATGAATACAGTGAGTGTTTTATTGTCTTTGGCTGCTAATTTCGGTAGGTGTTTGCAGCAGTTTGACATTAAAAATGCTTTCTTGCATGGTTTTAGTGGTAACAAAGTATGCTCTTGAAACCGTCACCTACAGTATCATTTGGGAGATTTATAAAAGTTATAAAACATTTGGCCACAAGGAGTCACAGCCTTACTCGTATCCTTGGATGATATTATTGTAACAGGGAATGACTCAGCCAAAAAAGCCTCACTCCGAAATTCCTTAGCTAAAGAATTTGAGATTAGAGAACTCAGAAGATTGAAGTGTTTCTTCGGCATTGAAGTAGCATACTCCAAGGAGGGCATCTTTATTTCTCAAAATAAATGTGTTGGACCTCCTTAAGGAAACCGGAACACTTGGTTGCAGAGCAAGTACACCTATTGAACCTCATCACAAGTTGGATGAAAAAACAGACGATAGTCCAGTAGATAGAGTAAATATCAAAGGTTGGTTAGAAGATTAATCCATTTATCTCACACTAGGCTCGATATAGCTTATGCTGTTGGCTTCGTAAGCCAATTCATGCATGACCCAGAGGAATAACACTTACAAGCTGTCCATGGGATTTTACACTACCTTAAGACTACACCAGATAAAAGGATTATACGCAAAAAGAATGGAGAACTTAACCTAGAAGCATATACTGATGCAGATTATGCTGACTCTATAGTAGATAGAAGATCAACATCAGACTATTGTACCTTCCTGGGAAGCAATCTAGTGACGTGGAACAGGAAGAAGAAACTGTAGCTGCGAGTTAGAGCTATGGTACATGAAATTTGTGAACTTTTATGGCTGAAAATAATCCTTGATGATCTTAAAGTCAAGAAGGAAGGACCTATGAAGCTCTATTGCAACTATAAATCTGCCATTAATATTGTGCATAATCTGGTCCAACATTATCATACTAAACACATTAAAGTGGATAGAGACTTTATAAAGGAAAAGCCGGATTGTGGACTAATATGCACTCCTTACTTATCATCAAGTGATGAGTTGGCAAATGTTCTAACCAAGGGGCTACCTACTTCACGCTTTCAAGAGATTACAATCAACCTGGGAATTGAAAATATCTATTCAATTTTAGATTAGATAGGAATTGAGGGGAAGTGTTGAAAATCTGTAAATTTATTCTGTAGGAAAGTCCTCTATAGCTAGGAACCAATTTCTAATTTATCTCTACCTACCATTTTAGATTAATTGCTTCTTAATTTTTAGTAAATCCCAGATTTTTAGGAAGTAAGGTCAAAATCCCTTAATAGGGTATTCTTTTGTATATAAATACAGCTATGTACTCCTCTAATGATGTATTGAAAAATAGTTTTTTCCACAAAATTCAATGTAGATCTTTAATTGCCCTACAAGAAACCAGGTAAAAGACAGACAATATAGACAATATTTTGCTTCAAGCATGGAATTGGTGTATGCTTACCAGATGACAATGCATCTAAGCTTGGTAAAGCAGACAAAGTGTACATAATATACATATCTATGTTACGCATGCTTACTAAAGGAAAAAAAGGAACTGTCACAAATGCAAATGCATTAAAATCTACCTGAATGTGGTCTTTGGATGCAGCAAGCATTTGTTCTTGAACAGCTTTTGTACCATGGTCATGACCATTAGGCTGCGGAAAAAGAATGAATAAACACAGTAATCAGAAGTATTTTAACAATAGTCATACAGAAATTGCATAATATAAAACGTGCATCACAGAAAGCAACTTTTCCACTAATAACGGTTAAACTCTAATAGACAACAATATTGCATTATCTACCAAAAACTAATTTATCAAATCATCATTTATGTCCAGCGTGGAATAATTTTTCATGACTGACATATGTAAGAAAAGTGAGATACACTAAGGAAGACTTTTGACTAAATCTAGAAAAGGTTGGATTAAGATTCAACCAAAAATGTGATAGTATAAAGAAATAGTTCATTAGATTAATTAGCATAGCAAAATCCTATTTTTCCAAGACCATTCCATTTCTGAATTTCATCATCACATAATCTAAAGTAAGGGAATAATATTATGTTTCGCATTTAGGATTGCTTGTCCTTTTGTGACTGCATATCCCTTTCTGTATACTGATTTTTGCTTTCGATAAATTTTCCTGTTTCCTAGCAAAAGAAAAAAGAAAAAGAAAAGAAAAAAATAGCATTATTTTCTAAAAACAATACATTACTACAACTTGGCCAACCAAACCTCATTTTAAAAATAGGTTTTCCCGTTTGACCAGAAATTGCAGCCAAGGACCCTACAGCAATAAAATCTTTCCAGAAACAGAATCACAAAGCTTAAGAGATGTGTCAAATTACTGACAGTAATTTATGATATAAACCAAAATTTAATACAATGAAACTTTATCACATCATGTTAACAGATGGCTGTAGAATAAAAATAATACCATTGGCTCCAATTATATGTGAAAAAAGAATAGAAAGTTGAAACCTGCAGCAATAAACCTGTGACAAATCCCTGCTGAAAAGGAGGGCCAAATGGCGATCCGCCAAGTATTGCATCTCGAATTCGATCATTGAAACTGAAGCAAGTTTTCAAATCATTCACAACACCAAATGTTTTGCGAAGATTTACAAAGAATGAAAAAATAATGTGAAAAGACAGAGCTCTTTCCAGTTTAAAGTATTGGCGACAAATATAAGATAAAGTCACCTCAAATATATAGCTCCCATTTGGTTCTATACGGCTAAAAAGTCCCTACCAGTTAAGGCTTCAAATGTGACGCAACATATTTTTTTTTTTTTGTCTTTTACTAAAAGGAAAGATGTTAATGTCTACGCAAGCCAAATCTGAAAAGGAAAAATATGCTGATAGAATCCTCTCATATGTCAAGAAGCCAACCACAAAAAGTTGAGGAGAAAAAAGGACCACTTCGCTAGTAAATCCTTAATTTTTTCTTCTTAACACTGAAAGTAAGCAATGTGATCATCAGATTCTACAACCTGAGTAATCAAGAAACCTATGGGATATAAGATCCCAAGCAGGTAGTTCCAAGGGCTTAACTGACATCTTGGTTGGAAAGCAAAGGACCAATCAATTCAGTCCTTGGGATTAGAGAATATATAATTCAGAAGAAGAATACCTCCCAATTCCAGTCCCCGAAAGATTGAACTGCGAAGCATTTAGCCCACGTCCATTTTTTGCAACCTCACCAAAGTCCCATCCTTCACCATAGCTGGAGGAATATTTTCCAGCCAAAATCATGCCATTGATATATGTATCGTACATAGGATATTTGTACAAGGAAAAAGAAAAAAGAAACAAAAACCGAACAAAGACAACTTTGTACTTACATATAGATACTTGAACCATCAACTCCATGTGTTTCCTTTATTAGGCCATGAAGTGCGTCTTTTGCTTTCATCTAAGCACAGATCAGGAAAGTTGTCTATAGTTGAATGGTTATCATAAAATAATAGAACAACCAAATCCAAATCGTAACAACTTTAAGTCCACATCATCATGTCAGAATTCAGCATCTATCATTGATAAGACATTGCCAACAATCACTCAACATCCAACTATGTGCATTAGCAGTATTCAGTAAATATCTAAACCTAGCAAACTTGACAAAATAGCCATAATACAAGCGAATAGCATTTGAGTTGAGAGGCCCCTTGATAGGCTCTCACAAACAAAATTGAACTTTTCTCTTTAAATATTTGATGAGAAAAATTTGAAAGCAAAGTGTCAAAGAAAATCACATACCATTGTATGTTTCATTATGTGGCCCATAAGGTCAAACCGGAACCCATCAACCTGACAAAACCATAAAAAAGATCAACTATCAATTTATAAAGCCACCAGTTAAATTAAAAAAATATCTGCAAATCATAAACAGTCTTAAGTCACAATTAGTTAATACTACCCATAGTTATGGAGAGAAAGGAAAGTAGCTCTCAGTAACAAACAAGCATGAGAAGCTATATGATGGGACAAAGAAAACACAATATGTTACAATGATTACCTTATAGTTCTCCGCCCAGCATAAAAGATCATCTATAATCAAACGCTCAACCATATAATGCTCACTGGCTGTGTTATTCATGCAGGTGCTATGCTCAATAAAACCATCAGTGTTCCTCCTCAGATAATAACCTGGAACAATCTATGGAAAAATTTTATTTTATTTTATAAATTAGACATATTGAATAGGACTGGAAATTATTTGTAGAATACCATCCTAAAACCACAAATTAAATTATGATCCAAGAAACATAGATCGATATAGAACATCAATACTAATGATAACCTTATCAAGGACAGAATTATCATCATATGGGCCATTTCCTTGCAAATGATTGTAGACAACATCCAACACAACACGAAGGCCGATATGGTTAAGTGCCTGCAGAAAAACAGAAAGATATTACACACCTACATTAACTGTATACACTACATATTGGTCATAAATATCACAGAGTACATTAACTAATGGCCCTTTACAGAAGAAACATAAAAAACATAGACCTGAACCATCTTTCTGAACTCAATTGTGCGACAAGGACCATTTGGATTACTTGCATAGCTTCCTTTAGGAACTCCCCAGAGAACAGGATTGTACCTAAATGAGGTAATGAACGAAAAAAGCATTATAAGTATACATGAGAAAATAAATTGGTATTATTCACCAAAACAGCATTAACAAGCTTACCCCCAGTTATACCCATCATTGTTTTGAATTGCAGTGATTTGAGCTTGCTGCTCAGTTGAATCAGGAGGTAATTTTTCCAGCACCTCAGTATCTGCAAAATATTTGATATCACATGGACAAACAATCCACCATTTTGAGAAAGTAATCTGAGCCAACTTATCTTACCTTAAGAAAAACAAACTGAAATATCAGAAAAAGAGAGAAGACATGGACACTTCTACAGAAATAAATTAGAGCACAATAGTCACACAAAAAGAAGTGAGAAAATTATAACTTGCATCCTTTGATTTGTCTCATTTACCATATAAAAAGACAAAATGCTAGCATGAATAAATCTTGAAGGCAAGAAAAAAGTGTATAGAGATCTTACAACTCCAATGATTAGGACACATTTTAGCAAATATAGAAACATGAGTAGAAGCCCATAAATTTGATGTAGGTGAGAACATCATCCTCATAAAAACAAACAAGTTGAAGGATACAAATCAAGTAGAATTAAAGGAACCTCCAGTTATCCATATAGAAATTCAATTCATGAAACATGCACCTTTGACCTCCAATCACCTGAAATTAAGTTGACTCTTCTCTTAAGACCTGAATTGGGGATAAGTTTTCAGATTCCTTAAAATTGAACATTTTGGGGTAAGGACTGTCAACCTTTAGTTCAATATTTAAGATATTAGACAACTTTTAAATGCATACGTCATTCACCACATGCAAGGGGCATGCCAAAAAATTCTATTAATTTTTTCTTGAGTAAAGTATTAAGCGTTGCAGCATCTTCAGAAAGCTAATTGAAAAATTCTTAGATTTCTATGTCAAGAAAATTGGTTTTATTGTATCTGAATATCACATGTAAGGTTTCAAAATTCATAAGCTTATTATTCACATTAGCCCACATGTCAATATGAAACATAACTCATATATTAAGAATAGAATGCACATAATTGATAATGCACAAAGAATTAGCAAGGCAAATCTAAACCCTTTTTGCTAAATTCTGGTGGTGACCACTTAACATTAATCATAAACTACAAATACAGGAAAGGATAGTATATCATCATAAAACACCTTTTGTTTTGGCAGGCGTAGATACAGGAACATTTAGTGGATTATACAAGATAAGATTAAAAAGAGTAAACCAAAAAACACTCTTACCCATGCTCTTCCAGTTCTCCTTCTCATCGTCAACACCAGCAAATTGGAATGTTGGAAGCAAATGGACATGAGTGAGACCAGCATTTGATAGTTTCTTTAGGTGAAATATACCTGCTGAGTTCTTAAAATAGAAAGAGATCACTGTTAACTCTTATAAGATGATCCAATTTTTCGTCCTTAAATGAAAATGGTAAAGTTAAAATAAACATAATTATTCTGCCCAAAATTTTATCGGTATTTTAATTTGTATGGTCCAACTAGAGAAAAGTAGATTACGGAGTTGACATTAGATTTGGGCCAACAATAAATAATATATTGACACCTTATTATTCCACTATAGATTTGTAATGTATGCAGATGAAAAAATCTCCATAAAGTTTTCTACCAAGAAGGGTCATAAAAACAGAACTACCTGCAAAGTGAAAGCCAGATAACCACCACGGAACTCTGGATTCACAGTGTCATCATTGACACTGCAAAAACAAAACATTATAAGGAAAAGAGACCAATAGAACTCTACAGAATAAGAAAACAAACAGTGGAATCGAGAAAACTTGTTTCCAGCACATAAATGTAAAATTTGATCTTTCAGACATTTAGTAGGGGATAATATAATACAGATCTTCCAGAAACAACAGCCCTCCCTACATTAAGTTTACATCATGGCAAGAAAAATGAAGAAAAGACTAGAGTGAGCAAGCCCCAGACTTGTGAGTTTGGCAACTTTAAAGTTTAAAACCTGGATTTTCCCTCGTTCATAAACTAAGAGACTCTTCTAAAACTGTCTAGAAAGCATTACTGCCATGCACTGCTTCAAAAATTTCTCACATTGCTTTGAGAAACAAAATAAAAGTATGTCAGTTAATGAAGTTAATATGATTGTGTATTTACCTAAAGTCCCTTATATGCAACTCATAAATACTTATGTCAGAAAAGGAAGGTACGTCGGGTTTCTCATATGCTAGTTTATCCCATCCTTCAGGTTTTAATGTATCAGAATCAAGATTGACCAACAATGTTCGCCTACCGTCCGGTGAGAGCCTGCTCCAGACAAGGGAACAGTGTGAGCATCACAGGAAATGCACAGTCATCATATACACAGACACGAAATAAAAAGTGAAAGAAAACAATGCCTTTAAACTTTAAAAATATAAAAACACCCTGGCTAATTTTCAGAGAATTGTTGGCTAACTGGGACAGTTGACATACCCTCGAGCAGATGGATCATTTGTGTAGCAATTTTCAATTCGCAATGTGCTTGGATGGTAGACAGACACTTCATACACATAATAACAGCCGTCCCAGTTTTTTGGTCCTTTAATACTCCAAACACCATTAATCTCCTTGAGTTGGACAATTTCTAGGGGATTCCCACCAACTGGATCTTGATAAATGCAAGCACTGACTGACTATTTAATAAGCAGACAAGAAAAAAAAAAAATAAAGATAACATGAGCAATGATGGGAATGACAAATGCTTGAGAGTGCATGAACTAAGTAATAAACATTATTCTGGAAATATAATATACTTGAGCAGTAGGAGCCCAAAGGTAAAGTGACACAGCTTCTTCTGCATAAACTGCACCAAGAGGACCGTCATATGAGAACAGTTCATCCAGGATACCAGGTAACTGTAAACCAGTGGCATTGCTACATTTCCCATCGGCTGAATAAAAAGAAGAGGAAGGATAAACACATTAAGAGGAGATTACAATCGAGGTATGCAATAAAAGTGTACAATGATTAATAACATCAGAGATAAAGAACTACAGTGCCCAACAACCTCATCACCAAAGAACTAATGCAACAGGAAATATTTATGATATCAGAAAAAAGTTCATGTTGATAGATTATAAGCTGGGAATTAAATGTCAATAACATAATCTGAAAGCACCTCAAAGAGATAGGGAAGATAAAGATTTCAAGAACTTTACTTTTATGAAACAAAATGTAATATTAGATATGCACGTGAAAGATACAGTTAAAAATTAGTTCCACTTCTCATTACAAGTTTCTGGGCAAACTAAAAATTCTTTTCTGTTTTAGTTTCATGCAGATCCTGAGGGGTTAGGCATACTAGGTCCCCTTAACTAGTCATAATTTCATTTTTAAATAATAAATTTGTCATTCTGTAAAGATCTTCCCAAAAATTTGATATCTATTCAGTGTCAGAGATGTCCTAGCAGTGAAAGTGGCATTTCTGAGACATGCTATGTCGGTGATACATAGAACATTATTCTTACAACTCACTTATGGTGGCTCCCCTTTTTCCATCTTTCCTTTTGAAATTTGGCTCATTATTCAGGAGTAAATACAAAGGAAACAAAAACAGCAAATGCTTACAATTAAAAGTAGCAACTGCCAATTGGCATTTGACGAGTAATTTGGCATCTGAAGTGGAAGGCACTTTAAAAGCTTTGTAATCTCGAATATGAGGAAACTTTTCAGTCACCTAAGAACATCAAGTTTAGAGAAAATATCCAAACATTAGTAGTCGTTCAAACAATATGGAAAAGCCATATGAAACCGATAGCACCAATAAGAGTTCATTTATAGACGAACCACCGTTGACCCCAAAAATCTTATTAAACTTCTACGTCTGCCAATTAACTTATCATGTTACATACTTACATTTGCTGGAAGCCCTCCACTATCTTCTTGAAGCTTAATTCTAATGTCCACACCTGTAAACATGTAAATCTTATCAACATTAAATCACAATCACTCAGTTTGATTAAAACACAGTCTTTGTATTTTACTTTAGCAAAAGGTTGTAGTCAATAGAGTAGCAACCTTGAACCACATCACATGTAACAGATAAATCAGCATTTTTACTGGCACACAAGTAGCAGGAGCCATCTGAGACATCCACATTCCAGGCGACTATGGATTCACTAACCCAGTACGCCCTTGAGAAGAGCAAGCTATCCCTCAAATAATCATCCTTTTAAGAAGTAAAAGACAATTCAAGCCAAACAGTTAGTATGATATATAAAAGAAGGCCAAAATTTTCTTCTTTCAATTTTCCCATTCTATCTTGCATTAATTCCATACGAAATGCACGAGGCAGTTCTCCAGTAGAAAGCGCTTTCAAATAAAGAGTTTAAACTACAAACGCTTGAAGATACTATCTGGATTCTAGATATGAATAGGAAGTGCATTTATTATCCTTAAATATGCTTTCAAAGAGCTAAAAGCACTAATGTGTTTATTAAACTAATACAGTCATTTGCTTCCTAAAATAAATCCAACAAAAATATTTCAAAATCAATATTCAGAGAGAATCGAGGAGAAACCTGAGCAGCTGAAGTCGATAGTTGAACCGGCATGGAGGATGAAGAGCATCGAAGGGCACTCTCTCGGCGGAATGTTGTGTGGAAAAGTGGTTGGAAGTTGAAACGTCGTCGTTGAGGGAGTGAATGACACGTGGCTGGAGGATAAGGTGCGAAACAGAGATGACCGTTGGCCGTTGCAAAAGGAAGGGCCGATGATGTGCGAAGAAAATATGGCGATGATGCCCCCTGAGACATTTCGAGTCAGACTCACGCTCTTGTTGTTCTTTGATTTTTTAACTTTTTCATTTATTTTGCTCGCAGATCCACAGCCAGTTTCTTGTTCAGTGATTACTGATTACTAGCAATTCTTTTTCGGATCTTTCTTTGCTCTGATATTTTTTTGTTTTTTTAAGATGTAAATTTTCAAAAATTACATATTTGAATAAAACTTTTTTTTTTAAATATGAAAACTCCAATCATAAGTTAACGTCCCAGGATTTATCACGAAAAATCCATGCGCTCGATTATTCTATGACAATGTCATTGAAATGAGGTTCAGATCTAAGCCAGAAAATACTCTGTAATACCCTATAATAAATAAATATCCTATAACAAATGGTATCAAATCACTGAAAAAGTTCGAAATCTGACACTCTAAGAGAGTAAGAGCCAGGGTACCCTAAAGGAAAATCGAATTTGAAGGAAACATAAGTTTTACTAAAATAAAACAGAAAGGTTGTCGTAACTGCAAATTGATATATTTTATAAGAAAAAGAATATACATATAATATAATTTTTGATATTGATGTAGCTGTTACGTTACATCTACCCCAATTTTAACAAAATAATTTGTATTTTAACTTTCATATAGAAATATTTTATATTATTATATAAATTTAAATTTTTAATTTTTATAAATTATTTTTAATTTAAAATTATAAAATTATTTATATGTTAATTTTATATATAATATAATAAATTTTTATTTTTATTTAAAAAAAAAAGAGTAAGATGTAACTATAGGTGTGACGTTGGACAGTCCGTAATATACTAATATTGGATGCATTGTTCTGGAGTCAACTGTTCATTGGTGGGCTGTTAGTGTTGAGATCAATTCTAAATCCAGATCACTAATTTTCTATAATGCCCATAACGGGTTGAATATAGTTTTCCACTCCTCGTAACACAAACAGGATATTATTTGGGTCTACTTGGGACCCAATTTTTGGTGATAGACAAGAAGCCCTTGTCGATGATTTTTTCTCTTCCAAGAAACGATCCGAAACATAGTTTGGAAGTTCATTTTTTTAAAATATTTAAAATATACTTCAAAATTAATACAAGTAATGATAATAAAATAAATATTATCACAATCAACTGTATATCACATTAATTTATTTATATCTTAAAATTTATATTTGTAACATTACTATAAATTTATTCGATCTCAAATTAATTTAATTAGGTTGGAATATAAGAATCAAGTTTCACCTCTAAAACATTGAAGGACTTAAATTTTAAAAAGAGAACACACTTTGAAAATTCATTATTTCATCTAGTTACACGACCATGCACACCATCTCAATTTCAAAACAAATCTAAATTTTGTATCAAGATTTTTATTTTATTGTTTTCTTGACATTATCCCTCAATATAACTGTTAAAAGAAAATTCCCGTGCGTACTTGACGGACTTGGCACTCACCAATCCATTGCATGCTGCGCAGCAGGCGGATACATAGACTTTCAGGATTTCAGGACTATGGGAACGGTATATCCAACACATATTATATTTATTTATTTATTTTAGCAAAAAATTTTAAAATTAAATTTTAAATATTTTTTTGTCATTTCAATCTTCATAATTAACGCGGCCTAGCTTTTAATTCACCATTATCATCTGCTATAAATAGTGGAGGAGTGATAAGTAAATTGGAACTGTTCCAAAATTATGAAAAATGTACCCAAATCCTGTAGATAAAACAAAAAACCTAATCTGGGTCTAATATAGATCACCTATCCAAGAGAAGATCTTCGATCATGGGTCCACCGTCCACCGGTCTTGTCCACAAAACGGAAATTGCCGCGTGGGACCTACAAAGGTGAATCTTAAGCTCGACAGCATGTGCAAGCCACGAAAATTGAAAATGGTGAAATCAACTGGAACATGCTCATTTAATTACATGAATATTTTCTACATTGACTTGGTTCGTTAGTGGTCTAAAGCAGCCAATCAATAGGATTTCAAAAAGTATTTTGTTTTGTGGGGATTGGATTGCATTTCTCATGAACAAGTTGAAGTTAGTTGCGTTATGAGGGATTGATGATGATGATCAATTATCAGGAAACAATAGCTTTATTGAGAAATACTTTCAGCTAACCTGGAAAGAGGACAGGATGACCAATTGGATATATGTTATAAATTTTAAAACTCTTTTAATTAAATAGATGGGTTTTAAATTGTAAAATTGGAAATTAAAATCATGATAAATTGTGTGCCTAAACTAAGTAATATCTATTTGATTAGTAAGTCCCTCGAATCAGAGGTTATATAAATGGCAGACACTCACCATGAATGGTAGGTAATGTTTCAGGAAAAGAAAATTTTAGCTGTGACACGATTTATGATTGCTTGTTTAGTCATGGGTTCATATCATGACAATATACTTTAATAAAACAGCATAGATAGAACCACAGAAAGAAGAATAAATTCTAATAAAAAAAACTAATGTGTCTGCTAAATTCTAAGATTTGGCTACATCTACCAATCTACCAACACAAATTTTGTAATGTTTGAGACTGAGAAAATTCAATGACATTGCAGAAATTTTCAACCCCGTATCACATTGGATGATGTTGAAATGAAAGACAAGTTAGGATATTTCATTAATCCTAATTGGGGCAAAATAGTTTACAAATTCTGAATTGATTTCACAGTAGCCATCGATTTCATTCTGGTTAGAACTTTTCATGTCTAACACAGTATGACAAAGATGCACACAAGCTATAGATTAATTTAGTCGGAAGTACTAATGTTTGGTTAATTTAAGGGAGGATTGAGGTCTTCTGATACTTGCTTTTAGGGGAAGAATCAAAGTCTTCACTTAGCTGATCCAATCCCCTTTTCTTGCTGAAATTACCATTGATGCTGTTGAAAGAAGCTTGCTGGGAAAGTCGCGGTGAAGGAGAAGAAATGGTAACTGGTGGTATTTCAATGGAGTCAAGCTGTGGAGGAGGATGTTGCCATTGAGGAAGAGGTCCCGCAAGCAGAAGAGTCTGAAGTAGAGGCCCTGCTTTCATCACTGCTTTCAGGAGTTTGCCTTTCTCCGGTAACGGCCTCTCAAATGCTAAATTCAAAACTGATTTTGGAAGTATTTGTGGTTTGGATTGTTGGGGTTTTGGTTCTGTGAATGAAGATGAAACAAGGTGTTTTGGATCTGTTAACGAGGATGCGACAATGTCTTTGTTGAAACCAGTAGGGGAGGAGACGTGCTTCTGGAGTTCAGCAGGTATGGATTCATCTTCACTGCTAGAAATGCCAGAGAGTAGAGCAGTTGTTTCTTGTTTTTGTTGCTGTTTTTGCAGTTGCTGTTGGAGTAAGATGTTTTCCAACATTAGTTTTTGGAATTTCGTTTGGGCTTCATCTTTCTCTTTGACGGTTCTAACGAGAACATCTTTCAAACAAATCAGCTCAAATTCTCTTCGTGCAAGTTCTTCTTTTGCTGTCACAATTGTTGTCTCTAGCTCCCAAGTGTACAGAACAGAACACCTCAGCTCTTCATTTCCCTGGTCATCAAACAACACCAACATAAGCATATGCATGTATAAGAAACGCAAAAAAGCTTTGAAAACCTGCTTTTGTGAAAGTGCTTCTGCAAGCCATACCTCTTCTGGATAGCAATATCCCCAGCTCAGAGGACTGCATTGTTCCTCCATTTCCTGGACACAGAACAGAAACTAAACCAGAAAAGTGGGGATGTTTATGAGAGGATCATTCCACTTCTTATAAGGGAATTTTTAAGTACTAGTTTGCTGTTTACTTCCCTTTTAGTTGATCTCTTTTTCCAATTCATGGGACATGAAGTTGGACCAAAATACACATAAGGCCAAAAGCACAGTAGTAATCGAAATTCTAAGTGCTTTTGGCTTTATAAAACTAGATTTCCATGTAGAAAAAAATAGGGGAAAAAAAACGTTTTTCAGGACTGCAACGAATATGAAATCAGAAGTTAAAACGGGCGGCTAATTAAAATCCACTTCCTGACAGTGTGGGAACCTTTCTGGCCTGCTAAGTGGTAGCTACAGGTCACCCGATGCACGTGCAAAAGTAAAAGGTAAATTTTTAATAGAATGTTACTGAATTGAGAACATTGTTTGTCTGGCTTGTTAAGGAGATCAAAAGTTGGAGAATGAGAATATACTAATTCATCCAATACTTTTTACATTGTTTTCTCAAAATCTGAATTTAATATTAACTTTACAAGAAGAAACTTAAGTTGTAATTATATCACAATTATCCAATAAAAATTTAGTTTAATCGATCTGATTTATTGAAATAAAACTTAGATTTATAAGTAAAAATACTAAAATTCTAAATACACTGTAAAAATAAAAACATCTTGATTCTAAACAAGGCCTTAAAAACACCTTCTACTCTATCAACTCACTGCTTTTACGAAGTACAAACCTTGACCTTGCAGAAGAGTAACAAATTTCTTGTGGGTCCTTTTTATGTCTAAAAAAAATATTAATTTCTTTGGTTAGATTAGACCAAGGCAAAAATAAAAGTAGGAATATAGGAATGATTACATCTATCTTTTATGTACAATATAGAGAAGGAGCTTAGTTGGGTTATCTTTCTTTTTGACTAATAAAGAGGAAATTGTCTTTGTTTTGAACAACATTATAAAAATACTCGATAGATTATTTGTATGGTAGCTTCTACTATATTTTTCTTTTGACATGTAAGATTTGGTAAAAAATAAAAAGAGCAGCAATCAATCCCATTCCCAATCCCCATATGCCCTAAAGGAAGCTCTCTCTTTAATGCAAGCATAAATTTTAGTTTGAGATGGTAATTACAAAATGTGTTAGTGATTTATAGACCAAAACTCATTTTTAATGCAAGTTACACTATTTTACAACTTTCATTCCGCTATTGTTAATACTTTTCTTGTTTTTGATGATGATATTGATGGAAGATAAATTATGTAGCCTAACTCATTGAATTATTAACGTTGCAATCACTCCCCGTTACTCCTACCATCCAAATCTTTGCTGTTTGAAAGTTGATTCTCGGACTCCCGGCATAATCAGCAGCATGAGTCAGAGAAACGCGCGATGGAGAAAACATTTCCACACCAAAAATGGTCGCAAAAGTAGACGGTGGTGGGGTATTATTAATGGACTATTCTTTTGGCACACACAATTTAGTTTAGTTTAGTTTTTATACAAAAACACGTTAAAAACAAACTCCAAACCATAAACTTCGTATAACGGCTTGCTTTGCTTTCTTTTTTTTCTTTTTTATTTCACTTGACCCCCCCCCCCCCAACCCCCAAAAAAAAAGAAAAAAAGAACAAACAAACCAACCCTGCATCCTTGCAATTGTGGGTGGGTCCTTCAGTAAATCAAAATAATTGTTGCACCCCACGCTCACATACTAACTTTTCCAATTCTATGCTTTCGATTTGTTTTTTCTTCGTATGTAGAGTAGGGATCATTTGTGAGGCGCAATCACATTGTGACACATCACGTGTACAAATTGGGAAAGAAAATTTCCGCTTTTTTTATTTGCATACTTTTGGTATATTATCTTATAACAAGTTATATAATTTCAAAAAATTATAGGTATCCTTACTTTTTTGTGTGTAGGAGAATACTTTTTCAAAATTTAAAATTGATGATAAATACTATGTTATTTTATTAGTTAATTTATTTTTTTTATGGTGTAATTATTATTATAACTCTAATTTTTATAAAAGTATATTTTAAATTGTAGGATAATAATTATATCATAAAAACAAATTAATTAATATAATAAAATTGTATAAAATATTTGTATCAATTTTAAACTTTAAAAAATATTTTCATGAAAAAAATAAGAATATTTTTAATTTTTTAAAATTATAAGAATATTTATTATTTTAATAATTAAAAAATGTGTGAATAATATTAAAATGTGAATTTTTTATGTTCCAAACTTCTACTTAAGCAGTTATTTATGTAGTATCATTCTTAAGTAAACCCTCAATTTTCTCAATTAAATTATTTAAATAAAATTAAAATAAATTTTACACGAATAAATTTCATAAAGTAATAACATTTTTTGAATAGTTTTGATGACTTTCATAGATTAACTAAAATTATATTGCCATATTACTTTTTATACTTATTCAATACATTTTATTATACATGAAGAGAATCGTTCATTTTTTATTTTTAGAATTTTTTAAATATATATATATTTTTATTTTGAAATGATTGGGAGTAGATTATTTAAAATAAGAATGAATATTTTTAAATCAATTCAATTCAAACCGATCCAAACCATTAACATTAATGATTTAGATTGATTTAAAAAAATTTTGAATTAATTTACGGATTGATATTTTTCAAAATGTTATTCGTAATTCAAATTTTAAATTAAATTAATTCTAAATTGTGAAATCATAAACTAATTTTAAATTAAATTAATTCTATATTATTATTATTATATTTATCACCTCAAATTATTTAAAGTTATTTTGATTTATGTAATAATAATTAAAAAAAATTATTCACAAAGGATGAAAAAAATTATTCATAAAATTCTCTTTCGATGATTGACGAGAGGTATAGAATTGATAGTAGATAACTATTACATTATTAATTTTATAATATATTTTAAATCGCGAATTAAAATTATTTTAAATTATATTTTATGATTTAAATTATATTATTTTGTAACATTTTAATGGATTAGATTAGATTGATTCTATTGGTGGTGATTTGAAGCCCCTGCACTATGTTTCCTATCACATTAATTGTGTGGCTCCTACCCCTCTTAAATACAATTACCCTATAACTTTTTTGGGTTGTCACCCTGTCATCCTAGCCTGTCAGATCACCCTTTTCTCTATAAAAACACCATCCTCGCTCCCCAAAAGAACGACGTGTGACTTGATCCCCCACCGGAGATAAGAAGAACCAGAAAAGAGAGAAGGAGAAAAGAGAGAAGAAGGGGGTACATAGAAAGCTTGGGAGCAAGCCAAGTCCAGTCACAAACACAAATACAAATACCAAATAGTCACTCCTCAACTATGGGCTATTCCTCGTTTGTTGTAAGAAATTCGCAGGAGATTTTTGTTCTTGGGTGCACTAAAATCGTCGGATATTTTTTGCACAAACAGCTGGCACCATCTGTGGGAATCTAACGAAAATCATCGAAGCATCACTCTCCAGGTGATCACCCTGCTCCCGTGATCACTCTCTACTCTTAGGTGATCCCCCTACACCTAGGGGATCATTTTTTGCTCCTAAGACGATTCACCTGACTCGGATCACTCTCTAATTCCTGGATTGCTCTTTGCTCTGGATCACTCCCCACTCCTGAGGCGATCCACTTGATCCATATCACTATTTGCTCCTGAGGCGATTCACCTGATCTGGATTACTCCCGGATCCCTGGATCGCTCGTTGCTCCTAAGAGGCTAAGACGATCCACCTGATCCAGATCACTCCTTGATCCATGGATCGCTCCCCGTTCCTGAGGCAATCCACCTTACTCGAATCACTCCCTGGTCTCAAGATCACTCCCTGCTCCCAGGTAATCCCCCTTTCCCCAGGTTGCTCTTATGCTCCTGAGATGATCCACCTAATCCAGATCACTCACTGATTCCAGAATCGCTCCTTGATCCCAGGATCGCTCCCTGCTCCCAGGTGATCCTCCTGCTCCCAGGTCACTCCCTTGCTCCCAAGTTGCTCCCTTGCTCCTGAGGTGATCCACCTGACCTGGATCGCTCCCTGCTCCAAGGTGATTTGATCCGACCCGAGACTTGTCATTCTTTTTTATTACTATACTACCTTATTCTCGCTTGTCTTTTCATTATAGATCACTGATACCGAGCACTTTTGCCCGATACCAAGCCTATTCGCTTGATGACTCCTTCTCCTAGTGTCCCGATTGACTGTCAGTCGTAAAATGTACAAGCACTAGTCGAGCTTCCTTCTAGTGTTCTGATTCTTTTAAATACTAGTTGAGCCCTTCTCTTAGTACCCCGATTGGCTGTTTAACCGTAAAATTTTTGGGCATTAGTCGAGCTTCCTCCTAGTATTACGATTGGCTCTAAAGTCTTAAAATCCCCTAACTCTGGTTTGAGCCTTATGAGACCCGCGTCAAGTTGTATAAACCTCAAATAATGTCAGACACCCTGAAAGGATAAGACCTAACCCATATTAGGCCGGTTAAGTCCTGACCAGCATCAGATGCCTTCTCCTAGTGCTTTGGTGGGCCTTTGTCCTAAGATGATTAGAGGCACCCCCAGAACCGGATCGGGCTTATAAACGTAGTAAGTCACGGGTGGACCGAGCTTGTAAGCCCAGTAAGTCCTGAGGGTTTCTCTCACACCAGGTCGGGCTTATAAACCTAGTATGTCCAGGGCGGGTCGAACTCGTAAACCCAGTAAGTCCCCGAGCTTCCCTTAGAAAAGGGACGTCTCAACATATCCCCTAGCACTAGTTGAGCTTTATCCCTGATCCATGTCAGGCCCTTAAGTCCTAGTTCACGTCAAGCACCCTAAAAAGCTAAGATCTGACCCGTATGAGGTCAGTTAAACCCTGATTAGGGTCAGATGTTTTCTTATAGTGTCACAGTTGATTTTATAGCCATAAAATCCCCTGATACTAGTCGAGCCTTCTCCTAGTGTCTCGGTTGATTTTTTAGCCCTAAAATTCCCGGGCATTAGTCGAACTTTCTCCTAGAGTTTTGATTCTTTCAGACACTAGTTGAGCCCTTCTCCTAATATCCTGATTGGCTATTTAACCGTAAATCCTTGGGCACTAGTCGAATTTAATCCTAGTAATCTGATTCTTTTAGACACTAGTCGAGCCTTTTTCTAGTGTCCCGATTGGCTTTTTAGCCGTAAAATTTCCAAGCATTAGTCGAACTTTCTCCTAGTATTTTGATTCTTTCGGACACTAGTCGAGCCCTTCTTTTGGTATCCCGATTAATTGTTTAGCCGTTTTGATTCTTTCGGACACTAGTGGAGCTTCCTCCTAGTGTTCTGATTCTTTCAGACACTAGTTAAGCCCTTCTCTTAGTACCCCAATTAGCTGTTTGATCGTAAAATTCTCGGGTACTAGTTGAGCTTCCTCCTAGTGTTTTGATTCTTCTGGACACTAGTTAAGCCCTTCTCCTAGTGCCTCGATTGACTGTTTAATCGTAAAATCCCCAAGCACTAGTCAAGCTTCCTTCTGGTGTTCCAATTCTTTCGGACACTAGTTGAGCCATTCTCTTAGTACTCCGATTGGCTGTTTAGCCATAAAATCTCCGGACACTAATTGAGCTTCCTCCTAGTGTTCTAGTTCTTTCAGGCACTAGTCGAGCCTTTTTCTTAGTGTCCCGATTGACTGTTTAGCTATAAAATTCTCAGGCACTGGTCAAACTTTATTCCTGACCCGTGTTAGGCCTTTGTAAGCCCTAACTTGCGTCAAGCACATCCCTATTTTCGAGCTTATACGCTCGATGATTCGGAGCTCTCTCACTCTATATTACAGAGCTTATTCGCTCATTATCGAGCTTATGGGCTTGATAATTATGGGCTTGCTCGTTCGATGGTGTCAAGATCCTGTATAGAGCTCCGATCCATGTGAGATATCCTTGCAGACTATAATTTTCAGTAAAAATAAATTTTTATTGAAAACTGGGGGACTGGATGTTGGTGGTGATTTGAAGCCCTTACAATACGTTTTCTATCACATTAATTTTGTGACCCCTACCTCTTTTAAATATAGCCACCC
>JAVXUL010000009.1:9762023-9779085 GCA_035590515.1 Trichilia minutiflora
TGGCAACGGGTGGTATTTCAATGGAGTCAAGCTGTGGAGGAGGATGTTGCCATTGAGGAAGAGGTCCGGCCAGCAGAAGAGTCTGAAGCAGTGGCCCTGCTTCCATTATTGCTTGCAGGAGTTTGCCTTTCTCCGGTAACGTCCTTTCAGCTGCTAAATTCAAAATTGATTTTGGAAGTGCTTCTCGTTTTGATTGTTGGATTTTTGGCTCTGTGTATGAAGATGGAACAATGTGTTTTGGATCTGTTAATGAAGATGCAACAATGTCATTGCTGGAATCAGTAGGGGAGGAAAAGTGCTTCTGGGGGTCAGCAGGTTTTGATTCCTCTTCACTGCTAGAAATGACAGAGAGTATTGCAGCAGCTTCTTGTGTTTGTTGCTGTTTTTGCAGTTTCTGTTGGAGTAAGAGATTTTCCAACATTAGCTTTTGGCAGTTTGTCTGGGCTTCATCCTTCTCTTTGACAGTTCTAACGAGAACATCTTTCAAACAAATTAGCTCAAATTCTCTTCTTGCAAGTTCTTCTTTTGCTGTTACAATTGTTGTCTCTAGCTCCAAAGCGTACAGAATAGAACACCTCAACTCTTCATTTCCCTGATCATCAAATGAGCAAACAACACCAACATAAGTATATATAAGAAACATTAAAACTCTTTAAAAAGCTGCTTTTATTGCAAATGCTTCCAAGATCCATACCTCTTCTGGATAGTAATATCCCCATTTCAGAGGGCTGCATTGTTCCTCCATTTCCTGGACACAGAACAGAAACTAAACTAGAAAAGTGGGGATGTTTATGAGAGGATCATCCCACTTCTTATAAGGGAATTTTAAGTACCTTTATGCTGTTACTTTCCTTTTAGTCACGCTCTCTTTTTCCAATTCATGGGACATGTAGTTGGACCAAAATACACATAAGGACAAAAGCACAGTAAAAGAAAAATTGCTAAGTGGTTTTGGCTTTGTAAAACTAGATTTCAATGTAAGCAATATGAAAAAAATTGTTTTTTAGGACTTCAAAAATGTGAAATCAATAGTTAAAATGAGAAGCTAATTAAAATCCATTTCCTGTGCCAGGAATCTGTAAGGCCTGCTACATACTGGTCACACGTGTGTAGATGGCCGTGCAAAAGTTAAAGGTAAAATTTTTATAGAATGAGAATATCCTATTTCATCCAATACTTTATAAAATGTTTTCTCAGAATCTGAATTTAATATTAACTTTATAAGGAGAATCTTAAGTTGTAATTATATCACAATTATGTGTTCTTCTTGAATTGGTAGTTTTTAATTGTTGTTTATTCCTAAAATTAAGTAAAAATACAGTAATTTTAAAAATTAAAACATCTTAATTCCAAACAAGCCCTTAAAACACATTCTACTCGATCAATTGTTTCTTTAGATTCCAACCTTACCCTTGTAGGAGAGTAACAAATTTCCTTTGGCAATATTAAATTCTTTGGTTAGATTAGACTAAGAAAAAAAAAATAAAAGTATGAATATAGGAATGATTACATCTATCTTTTATGTACAATACAAAAGGAGCTTAATTGGGTTATCTTTTTGACTGATAAAGAGGAAATTTTCTTTAGTTTGAACAAAATTATAAAAATACTCTATAAAATATTAGTATAGTAGCTTCTACTGTATCTTTCTTTGTTTTGACATGGAAGATTTGATAAAAAAATAAAAGGAGCAACAATCAATCCAAATACCCATATGCCCTAAAGGCAGATCCACCTCTTTAATGCATCCATAATTTTAGTTTTGGGTATGCAATAAAAAAATGTGTTTAGTGACTTATAGATAAAAACTCATATTTGATAAGAATAACATTAAGGGTACAAGTTTATATAAACTAATGTGGTGTTATAAATTAATTATTTTATATTTTATTATTAATAATTATATTAATTTGTATTTTTATTGCTCTACAATAATGTGCCATATCAATTTGTACATAAGAGTTTGAATAAAAAATTTGTATCCTTGTATAAATAAAAAGAATAATTATAAATTTATATAGCTCTTCGATTGAAAAAATGTCCTAGTATATCTAATTTTTTAATGGAGATGATAATAATTTATAATATATTTTCAAATTTAAAAGAAAGAAGCAAAATCTTTAATATTCTAAAATTTTGGCATTAAAAATTATTATAATATCTATAGCGAGAATCAATTTATAATAAAAGACAATAAGTTATAATATTCTACAATTTTTGTTATATTATTGTTATGTAATCCTTTTCTTGTTTGTGATGGTATGTATTGATACAAGTTTGTCTGTTATACTTCTAAATTCTGACTCAAATAAGTGATATTTTGTAACCTAATTCATTGAATCATGAAGCTTGTAATCACTCCCTATATCACTCCTCCCACCTATCCAAATCGTTGTTGTTTGAAAGTTAAAAGAGTCTACACCCCCCAGCACAAGCAGCAGCATGAGTCAGAGAAACGCGCGCTGGAGAAGGCATTTTCCCACCAAAATTGGTAGCAAGAGTAGATGATGGTGGGGTAGTAATGGACCCTTCTTTGGGGACACACACAAAAATCTTTTTTTTTTTCGTGTGTTTTGGTAAACCCACTAAAAAAAAACATTCCAAAACGTAAACTTCGTATAACGGCTGGCTTTGCCTTTTCCACTTGACCAAAGACAAAAAAGAAAAAAAACAAAACCATATCTCCACATTCATGCAATTGCGTGTGGGTCCTCTTATTAAATCAAAATAATTGTTGCACCCCACGCTCACATGCTAACTTTTCCTATTCTATGTCTGTGCCTTACAATTTCTTCTTCTTCTTCTTCTTCTTCTCCCTTTTTTTTTTTCAATTTTCTTTTGAGTGTGTAGAGTGGGTGATCTTTTGTGGGGTGCAATCACATTGTGACACATCGTGTGTACAAATGGAGGAAGAAAATCTCTGTTTCTTATTTATAATTTTGATATATTGTCTTATAACTAAGTTATAAAATTACAAAACTATCATTTATTTAACTTATAAATATCATACGAAATAATATCAAAAGATATATAAATATTAATAAAGCGTAAAATTTTTAGGCTCAAAACTTAATTTAAATAGTTATTTATTTAGTAATTTTATGAATTATATTTATATTCTCTTATCTACATATAAAAGTAATTTTCAGATTGAGTAGGGAAAAAAAATATCTTTTAGAAACACATATTCCCCAAGAGAAAATTACGGCACAGGCTTAATGACTTTAATTTATTTTATATTTTTGGATAGTTCAAAATATTTAAACTTTATTCAATTAGTCTTCAAAAAGATATTAATTAAGTATATTATTATCTAAACCTTCGGCTTAATTTGCTTCATTGTTAATTACTCTTTGTTTTATCTTCTTTGGAAACCTTAAGTAAACTCCCTCGATTTTCATGATCTAAATCTTTAAATAAAATTTAAAAAATTTAACGAGAAAAATAAATTTCATAAAGCAATAACATTTTTTTAATGGTTTTGATGACTTTTATAGACTAATTTCAACAAAAATTATATTGTCGTACTTGCTCGTTATATTTTACTACGCATTAAGACAATAGTTCATTTTTTTAAATTTTTAGAAATTCTCAAAAGTATATATATTTTTTAATTTTAAAATGATTGGGAGTTAATTTTTTCTCCTTTCTATTTAGGACTCAGAATATTAAAGTGCTTTAACTTGGAAAATGGAGCTTATTATGGAGTTAAAATTAAAATTATTTGGTGTTGGAATATAAGTTTAAAAAATAAGTGTTTTTTTTTTATAAAAATTGATATTTATTAAATATTTTTTTATTATTTTAAACGAAATCTTAGTATAGGAAAATAGTGAGAAAATTATATTAAAGAAAGAAAATAGAATAAGTTGAAGTCACATGATATGGGTTTCATTGTCACAATATTTTAGAAAATTTAAATCTAAATTAAGACTAAAAAGACATTGACATCATCCGCTCCATTCAAAATACCCTTGAAAAAAAAGCGATTTGCAACTAATTTCAAATATAAAAATATTAAAAAAAATTTGTTTTTATTTTTCTTTTTGCTATCGTGCACCAACGCGGTTTTATAGTTAGCAAAAGTTGTAAGCGAATGATGTGAAACTCTCTACTCGTTTGTCACCTTAAAAAACTTTTTCTTCCTTGCTTTGCATGTGAGATTTTGATGGGGGGTTGGACCAACTTGTTCCTTTTCTTTTGTCCAGATTGTACATTGAAATTGCTAAAAAAAATTAGAAAGAAAATTAAAATAAAATTTTATTGTGATTTTATTCGATTTATCGACATGATTCGACAAATAAAATTTTTCAATGTCAGATCATAATCTCAATCTTTTCTAACTTTGCACACAAAAAATTTCCAATTTGATTCGCAAATGAATTCTAACCCACAATATTTTGTTGGGTTGTGATTTTGGTACATTCAAATCCAGGTTTTGATGAATTAGGTTAAGAATACCTTTCAAAAACAAACTGTCACAATACATACGGATTAAGATTCTAGATTTAACTCAATATATACGTCATCGTTGAGGCAAAGGGACGAGTACTGCATGGATCCGGTTCTCATGTTTATCTTTTTAACTTCAATTTTCGTTGACATTTTTTTCTGCCCATATTTGACTTGGGGCATAATCAGTTCTGAAAAATAAATTTAAAAAAAAAAGTTGTTGAGTCCACACATTTGTTTTTGAATTGCAATTTGGATATAATCTTTTACAAAATTTATATTCTAACTGATATGCAGAGTGATTCGGAATTCGTAGAACTATCAAATATGTTTAAATTGATTTCAACTAAGCAAATTTCAAGGCCCTAAGGTAGGTATATAGACAAGCTTCATATGCCCTTGCTGTGCTAATCAAAACTATTATTTCGGATGCCCAAAGCAAAGCGTAAAAAATAAAAGGAACAGGGAAAAAATGATACTTAGAGACAATGTTTTCTGCTTGAGAATTGTGCGAAGAAGTTGCATCTATTCAGATACAACACAATGAAACTAGCCTGAGTTTCGTTTTCTGCATTTCTCATTAGTCCAATACAAGAGAAACCAGCTGAGAAATTTACGAGTTAAGAGGGCATGTATACAAGGACAAGAGAGAATAGAGAGCATATGGTACAAAAACAAATGATAAAAGGCATGAAATATGAAAAAATTCCACTTTTTTCAGCTATACTACTGCAAGGTCGATTGGGTTAAAAGATATTAACTCACTCTAATCTGCGCATCTTCACATTAAGTGGAATTTCCTTGTATGATTGCACCTTTGCAGCTACTTGACGCGAGGGCCTTCCTGATAATCTTCTTCTAGCTCCTTGAGTTTCATCTTGCACGACAATATTTCCTTCTTCAAACTCTTTTTCGACTGGTAAATTGAAAGATGTTTGACCAGTCCCGTGCACTACTTCATCTTGCAGAGGAGAAACAGGAAATTTAGTATTATTTATCTCAAACAAACCCTCAGTTGTTTCCAATTTCGCAGATTTAAACAAAGTAGATTGCCTTGTCGCACAAAGCCTGCAAAAAGAATATGATAATAAAAAAATTAAAAAGAATAATAATAGAGTTTTCTTTGTCACCCGAAATTTCTGTTCTATAAGAAAACCTTATAATGATACCGATTGGCCAGGATCAGTAAAATATGGACCAAATACCTATCATCAGTTTGCTCTAGTTCTTTACATTCAAAGCTAGCGGCCTGCCTTCTTTCATAAAGCCCATCAAAAGGAGAAAATATATAAATTTCCTATGATTCACTAAATTTTTGTTCTTTAGGATAACATGAAAATGGAAGTATCACTTAGAAACTCAAAATTGCCCACAGCAATATAATATGCAAAACAAACCTCTCCCCTGTTGGCTCTGCCTCTTCAGATTTAAACCTAGTTGACTGCCTCACCAGAGAAAGCCTGTTGTCAGACAGGGAATCGATTTTCATTTCTCTCTCTATTAATTATTTTATTCTTTGTGAAAACTCAAAACATAAAAAAGTATTTAGAAAATTAAATTGAACAGAGCAGTAATCATTCAGAGACAAACCTCTTATTATCAACCTTCTCTTTGGCTTGGACTGGTTTAAGAATAGAAGAATCCAAAGCTACAAGCAAAATCATGCGTGAAACAGAGTAGGAATGGCAACAAGTTTCTGAAATTGTAAATAAAATAGGTTTTAAGCAAGCTACGTGTATTTTTGGATTGTCGTCTCCTCCTGCTTTTAGTATTACAAAGTTTGTTGTCACCATCTGCTTTGAAGAATTCACCTGCCTCATCACACTTATCTACTGCTACCTTAAAATAGAGGGAGAAAAGGGGTCAACAATTGAAGATATTTGATGACAGACACATAATTTTATAGATTATATAAATTTATCTGCTTATTACCTGGTTTTCAGAAGAAACATATGTCACCGTTTTTGCTTTACTCTGAGCAAGAGACAAAGGGAAGTGTTACAAAATATAATATGAAAAATAATTCTGAATTTTTTTCATATCACTATAAGTGATAATACCCAATACATATAGCAGATTACAAGAGAGAAAAGAAAGGAAACTAATTTAAATCTGGAAAATATCCTAATTTAATCCCTCAATTTAAGGAATTTCATTACCTCAATTTAAGGGATTTCAAACTAATTTTTTTAACCTATTTACATCTCATTTATACCTCAATAGTCCCCTCAAGCTGAGGAATAGATATCTTCCATTCACAACTTTAATTTAACATCGTGGAAACTCAAACTATTCTACCCCTTTGTTAGAATATCAGCTAATTGACAATCTGATGGAACATAGGACGTACAGACTAACCCTTTATTGTGAATGCATTCGTGGGTCGGACTTATGGCCGCAAGCATTAATTCAGTAATTTAGGTTGTTGCTACTGGGTATTTAATTTCATTGTTACTTCTTTTATTTAGGAATGTCAAGAGTTTAATCTTTTTAGGAAGTTTGTTATTTCTTTACACAAGAAACTTATAAATTAGGACTCCTATTTTTGTAATAAATCTTTGTAATAAGTCTTGCCTATTAAAGGGGCAGTTGTAGCAATAAAACGTAAGTCATAATTCAATAAAAATCTAGAGATCGAAATTCTCTCTCTCATTGAACTCTAAGGCTTCAGACTCCCTTTAATTGAGTTGAATTAATAATCCAAAATAAGTAGTCCAAGAAATCGGAATAAAGGAAAAGGGAAGGGTAGATTACTCGAGACAGATTTTCTAGTAAATCGCCCCGTGACTCGACCCTTGTCTAGAAATTCTAACATTTTGGTATCAGAGCACATCACTATGGGTAATGACATTGACGCTAGATTACAAGAAGAACACTCCCTTGCAGATTCAAAATTGATGGCCATGGAAAACCGTTTGGAGGAGAAACTTTCGTTAATCATGGGACAGCTATCCAGTATGGGATCTAGCAACAGATCAACGTCTATGGGAAGCGAAGGAAACCGCGCAGCCACTCAACCAATAACCTACACCACCATTGCCACTGATACGAGAAGTGAGGCACCATTTGCTCATCAGATGGGTACATATCAGTCTTCTATCCCTAGGTACGTTAAATCGGACTTTCCCACTTATGATAGAACTGGAGACCCCTTAATTTGGGCACACCACTATGAACAATTTTTTGAGATCAGAATACTGTGGAGAGAGAGAGGGTCGGGTTGGCAAAGTTCCACCTTTTAGGAGAGGCCCAATTATGGTACTATCAATTGAAAAGAACCAAGGGCCAAATCTGTTGGCCTGATTTTCTTAAAATTCTTTTTAAACGTTTTAGGCCGCCTGAAGGCAGTAACCCAATTGGGGAGCTGGTTACACTCCGTCAAACCAGAACAATGGAAAGTTTACCAACACCAATTCCAGGAAAAATTGACTCGGGCTGACGAATTGGTTCCAGAGCACATGCACACAGGATTATTTATAGCAGGATTCGATGATTCCATCCGACTGGATGTCTAGATACTTCAGCCACCGGATTTGTCTACTGTCATGAGCTTAACTAGAGCTTATGAAGAAAAAATTCAACTGCAAAAATCCAGCAACAACCGTAAAGGAATGTGGCAGCCACCAAGAGTGAGACCCATGAGCTCTCAAACATGTAATACAAATACCTTACCTATTCCTTCAGGAGCGGATAGCTCAGCTTCAGTTAATCGCACCCCTTTTATTAAAAGATTAACTCGAGCAGATATGGCAAAACGAAAATCTAAGGGTCTGTGTTACAACTGTGATGAGTTATACTCCGCTAATCATCAGTGCAAGAAACTTTTTTTGGCAGAATTGGGAGATACAGATGATGAGGAAACAACAAAGGACGTGCAAACTGCACCAGAAATTTCTTTACATCCGATTATCGGATAAATGCATGCTCGGACTATGCAACTGCATGCAATTATCAATGGGCAGCCGATACTTAGTTTGCTGGATTCGTGCAGTACTCACAACTTTATCAGTGCTGTTGCAGCTCATCAGTTAAACCTCACCATTCAACCCTTACCGAATACTAGTATTTTTATTGCAAATGGTAATACGATGCGAAGTACAGGGGTTTGTCCACACGTAATGTTTTCGATTGCCGGCCAGGGTTTCTTTGCTGATTTTTATGTCATTTCCTTAGCTGGTTTTGATATTGTTTTGGGTATTCACAGGTTGCAAACTTTGGGCCCTATATTATGGGATTTTTCTGCCCTCACTATGTCTTTTTCGATAGAAGGAAATCTTATTGTTTTTCAGGGACAACATCGACATAGTAAAAAGGGGTTATATTTGTTGAGTGTTACTACATCCAAGGATCAACAATTGGACAACCCCCTCACTGAATTTGGGGACTTGTTCTAAAAACCCTCTAGGTTGCCTCCTATTTGACAATGTGACCACCGCATTTGCTTGCTTCCAGGAACAACACTTGTAGTTGTTCGCCCTTATCGTTATCCTCATCGACAGCAAGATGAAATTGATAAGCAGTATACAGAGATGCTACAACAAGGGTTTATTCGATCAAATAATTTCCATTTCTCCTCTCCGGTCCTATTGGTTCCTAAACAGGATGGGTCTTGGTGCTTCTGTATTGATTATTGTGAGTTGAATGCAAAAACAGTGAAAGACAAATTCCCCATTCCAGTTGTTGATGAACTTTTAGATGAGTTGCATGGAGTCGGTATTTCACTAAACTAGACATGAAATCGAAGTACTATCAGGTTCACATGTACCCGACAGATATGGAGAAGACCGCCTTTAGAACTCATCATAGACATTTTGAATTTCTAATTATGCCATTCGGCCTTAAAAATGTGCCATCTACCTTTCAGGCCATGATGCATGAGATAATTCATGAGTTCTTGCACCGCTTTGTTTTTGTTTTCTTTGATGATATTTTGATATATAGCCGAGATTGGAATAGCCACCTCACACATATGAGACAAGTCTTTGCTTTAGTCCGTGCACACAAGCTCTATCTAAAGCATTCTAAGTGCAGCTTCGGGTCAACCTCTGTTGCCCATTTCGACCATGTCATTTTTGTCACAGGTGTGGGTATGGATTCGAGTAAGATTCAAGCTATTGTGGATTGGCTGCAACCTTAATCTATCATTTCACTATGTGGATTCTTAAGGTTAGTGGGTTATTATCGCAAATTTGTTCAGGAATATGGCCAGTTGGCGGCACCTTTAACTAGTATATTGAAGCAAAACTCTTTCCAGTGGAGTGAGACAGCATTACA
This sequence comes from Trichilia minutiflora, assembly GCA_035590515.1. Taxonomy (NCBI): domain Eukaryota; kingdom Viridiplantae; phylum Streptophyta; class Magnoliopsida; order Sapindales; family Meliaceae; genus Trichilia; species Trichilia minutiflora. The sequence continues at coordinate 9,771,750 of JAVXUL010000009.1, forward strand.
ATCCTTTGCGAAATTGAAGAAAGCATTATCTACAGCCCCTGTTTTGAGGTTACCCGACTTTGATAAAGAATTCATTGTTGAGTGTGATGTTTCGGGTGGAGGTATTAGGGTTGTATTATAATAAGATGGGCATCCAATTGCTTTCTTTAGTCGATAATTGGCATTGAGACAACAGAAGTTGGCTGCATATAAACGAGAGTTGATTGGGTTGGCAAAAGCTGTGCAACATTGGTGGCCCTACTTATGGGGGCGTCCATTTCTCATCCGCACTGACCATTATAGCTTTAAGTACTTTATTGGAACAGAAGTTGACCACTCCAACCCAACAACATTGGCTTTGTAAGTTAATGGGGCACTCTTTTTTTGTTGAATACAGGGTTGGTTCTTTTAATAAAGCTGTTAATGCTTTGTCCCGTCGCTTTTCGGAAGATCCAACTCTATTTTCCATCAGCTGTCCTCGTAGTTCTTTATTGGAGTCTCTTCGAGCTGACTTGTTGTGTTCTCCTGACTTGCAGGAATGGAAGGATAAAGCCCGACATGGCGAATTGGGTTCAGCTTGGACGGTTCAAGATTGGTTACTAATGTTCAAGCATCGCCTCTATCTGCCATCTACCTCTTCTTGGCTTTATACTATTTTGACAGCCTATCATGACAGCTTCCATAAGGGTAGTCAAAAGACCTTACATAGGATTCGAAGGGAGTTTTATTGGTCAGGCATGCGGCCTGATATAGCAAGGTATGTAGAGTGTTGTCCTACTTGTCAGAAAAATAAAGCTGAGTATCTTAATCCGACAGGGTTGTTATAGCCATTGCAGTTGCCGACTTAGGTTTGGGCATATATCTCTATGGATTTTATTGACGGATTACCAAAATCTTGGGGGAAAACAGTGCTATTTGTAGTGGTTGATCAATTTTTGAAGTATGCTCATTTTATTTCAATGGCACACCCATATATTACGGCACGAGTAGCTCAAGTTTTCTTTGAGCAGATTATTCGCTTGCATAGCATTCCCGAGACTATCACTTGTGATTGCGATGTAGTCTTTACTAGTGCTTTTTGGAAGGAATTATTTCGTTTAAGCGATATTAAGTTACAATTCTCCTCCACATATCACCCACTGACGGATGTGAAAGAGATATATGCCCTAAAAGCTAATCACGATGTGATCTGTGATTATAACTTTAAAATCTTTTGATCAACAAAATGAGTATTTTTCAAATATATTATCGTTTGTTATGACAATATATATGTATGATTTACATGTCATGATAAAGCCCATGGAATGTATGCAATATACATTATTATGATGAGTTTATATATATAAGAATGTGTGTTAATATCGTCATTCCTAAATGTTTCTAGTCGTGGAATTATAAAGTGGTGCCTTTATAGTACCTAAAAGACTAGTATACACTATCCTTACTCTATGCGATAGAGGATAATCGATCTCATAGATTACTTGTGTGAAGACACTAAAGGAAGTATATAGGTGCTCATTGGTTGAATATGAGTTCACTGAATTAACTCACACGAATTGTTCAAAAACTAATTACACTTAATAGTCAACTGGACATTCATCGTATTAGTTGTGTAAGTGATTCTTAAACTTTACAGCATCATCGTTATCTTCTGGGTGAATTATCATACTTTAATACTACTCAAGGTAAGTTTATATTTAGAGTTGTGATAGGTAGTCATTGGGTATGGTGAGACATTCATGGAGGTATGTGAGTGTTCGAGAAATGCTCTATGTGAATAATTCAGATTTGATTTAGAAAATCTTTGGCCAAGGTAAACAATTATGTATGATTGAGAAGTGTGCTCTCAATGGTAATACATAAGAAAGTCATAATCTGTTATTTATTATACATAGTATTGGATCTAAAAGGGCTTGATGATTATAGCATATCCTTGATCTGATCGGAGTATTATGTGACAGAAGGATTGAATTACACGATAACTGATGACGAAAAGGTTTACTCTTGAAGCTTTACACTTCATTGTAATCCGGGGGTCGTATTGCATGGCTAGGTGTCAATATTGGTATGTAGACATACTTAATTAATCTTGTAAAGATTAATTAAATAAAAGAATTAAAGAGTTTAATTCAAAATATGAAAAGAGTTAAAGCGTTTAATTCGGTTATATTATCGACTGTCGGTTTTACAGTGAACCTATAGAGTATACCGATTAAATTACACGACAACTGATGAGGAAAAGGTTCACTCTTGAAACTTTGCACTTCATTGTAATTCGGGGGCTGTATTGCATGGTTAAGTGTCAATATTAGTCTGTAGACATATTTAATTAATCTTGTGAAGATTAATTAAATAAAAGAATTAAAGCGTTTAATTTAAAATATGAAAAGAGTTAAAGCATTTAATTTGGTCATATTGTCTACTACCGGCTTTACAGTGAACCTATAGAGTCTTACTATAAGTTGACTCTAAAATTCCCTAATTTGATTATGCATCACTTTAGTATATTAAGCTAAAGTAATTTGATTGGTTAACCTAAACTTACGTATGGTATAAGTGATATGTGTTAAGTTTTCATCCTATCAAATGAAAATTTAACAAGTGACATAATCTTAACCTTACACTTATATGTCAAATGGAGGGTGGATTTGCATGAGATGTGGCTCCATCTAAGCCACACATTTGGCACCATATTTTCCATGTAATTTTAGTTAATTAAATGTTAATTAAAGGGGAAAATATAAAAGGGGGCTTTATGGATAATTTTTTATGGTTATTATGATGAAAAATGAAAGAAAAACCAAATATTGTGTTCCATTTCCCCTTTAGTTCGAATTTTTCATGCCAGGAGATAGTAATGAATTTTTGATCATTTTGATCAATAAATGTAAGGCTTATGATTTTTTAGAAGTTATCTACACATGTGTGGGAGCAATTTCAAGTGTTAAAGTTGTTTTTCCAAGTGTTGGAAACTTTAGGTTTTGCTAGAAAACCTAACTTGATCAAAGTGTTTTTCATTGAGTTTTTTGTAAGGCAATTGAGGAGAATAAAGCGTCAAGGACATCACTCTTTAGAGGGAAGGCTAATTTGGCTTCTTAAAGCTTTAAAAAGTTTGAACACAAATTCAAGAAAAGCATGGAAATGGGTATGTTTTCTTTAAGCTTTTCTTTTATCTATTTTGCTCAATTTCTAGATCCTTAGCATGCAACCTTACATTTGATGTTTTGAAGACACTTTGCATGCTAAAAACTTACAGGATGGTCAATTGGAAGTGGTGAATCGCACAGTGGAAATGTACCTCCGCTGTTTTGTCAGTGATTTCCCTTATAAATAGGCTGTATGGGTTCCTTAGGTGGAATATTGTTATAATATTTCCTTTCATTCAGCTCTTCAAACAACTCCTTTTATGGTGGTTTATGGGCGTAAACTGCCTCGCCTATTTTCTTATACAGCTGGTTCTACTAGAGTTGATGCAGTTGACCATGCCTTGTTGGACCAGGATCAATTTTGAAGGTTGTTCAGGATCGCCTATTGTTAGCACAACAGGAAGTGAAGGAATACTATGATAAAGGGCACTATAATGTGGAGTATAGTGTGGGGGATCAAGTTTGGCTTCACCTTCATCCTTATCGGCAACATTCAATTTGCCTTAATGTCCATAACAAACTTTCTGCTCGCTTTTATGGCCCATTTTTGGTGCTCCGCCGCATTGACAAGGTTGCTTATGAGTTGGACTTGCCTAGTGATAGCCGTATCCATAATGTTTTCCATGTTTCTTTGTTAAAGGTCTTTAAAGGTACTCAATTGCCTTCTCCCATGCCACTGTCTTCCATTGAAGATGGTAGAGTTGTTCCCCTTCCTCAGGACAAGCTCTTTCAGTAGGAGGGGGTAATGTTGTGGATGCATTCATGGGTTGAATTTATGGCTGTAAGCATTAATTAAATAATTTAGAGCAAGCATTAATTCAGTAATTTATGTTGTTGCTACTGAGTATTTAATTTCGTTGTTATTTCTTTTATTTAGGAATGTCAGGTGTTTAATCTTTTTAGGAAGTTTGTTATTTCTTTATTAAGGAAACCTATAAATTAGGACTCTTATTTTTGTAATAAGTCTTACCTATTAAAGGGGCATAATTCAATCAAAATCTAGAGATCAGAGTTCTCTTTCTCATTGAACTCTAAGGTTTCAGACTCCCTTTCATTGAGTTGAGTTAGTAATCCAAAATAGGTCGTCCAAGAAACTGAAATAAAGGAAAAGGGAAGGGTAGATTACTCGAGGCAGATTTTTCAATAAATCGCCCCATGATTCAATCCTTGTTTAGAAATTCTAACAGAATCCACAAGCAACTCAAATATTTCACCAATGACAAAGAAAAGCTGCGTCATTTTGCAAAAAACAAAACTGAAAAATGCTACTCGATGATGAATGAAGAACTGTAAGAATATACAAAACCCTTGACTACAACATCTATTTAATGATTAGTACTTTCAGAATATGAAATGCTTTCAACTTGTGGCCTAATATGAGAAGAGATGGTCCTAAGTGTCTTTCATACCATAAAAACATGATAATATCAACATTGCAGGATGCGTACAGAAAGAAAATGGTCCGAAAATAAGCATATTACTTTGAAAACCAATCAGTCCAGCTGAGGACCTACTGCTCAAGTTAACAATAACAAGTCCACATGGCATACAGTTCTATTTAAATGTGGTTTACTCACCATATTAAATAGATCTCGGGAGCCCATATAATTGGGCAGGAATCTGTAAGAATGCTGCATCATTTTGTCTGTGTAATGAAAATCTGTGTTTGTAATTAGCAGAAGTTTTTTACCAGCCTGGTGCACGAAGAACATCCAAGTAAAAAATAAAAACCATAATGACTTAACGTTCTATAAAGAGAGAACAACTACAGTGTAATACCACCTTTTCATCCAAAAGTTCTAAAGGTAATTCTGGATCAGGCTCCACAAAAAGTCTGGGCTTAGACATTATCTCACTCTGTATAAATGGCACCACTCAAAAGGTACTTATGGATCAAAATTTATGACACTCATATAATTTTCCTAGAATATATGTACCTTAAGCTGGCCTTCCACATGTGCCTAAAGAGAGCCTTTCCAATAGCTTGAAAATCCATACCAACAGTTAAAAGGGTGCAAATATAACCAATACCACTGATTTTCTATTTGTCAAATATTTTCCAACATACTGCCTTGTAAAGTCTTTTATAATCAAGAGGACCAAGTACAGCTCCTATGGCTCCTTCAACCAATCTGTCAACAATCTGCAAGTGTATCATAAGATGTTACAACAGAGTGAATATAGAACAGAAAAAATATTTAAGTTATAGCTCATCAAGCTACCTGCATATATGCAGAAGCTTCTGAAACAGAGAATAGTGTATTGAGAAACTCCCATCAACTCTCCTTCCGCAAAGCTACCAACTCTCTGCCATACATCTCACTTCCATGCAGATAAAGTTAAGCAGCACTATAGAAATACCAGTTTAGCATAGACAACGGATAAAAATATGAAACAAGAGAAAATGTAAGCAACGGATCAGATACAGTAAGGGGAAGTATGCGTATATGTTCCATAGAGTGATAAACAGGCATTTTTGAGGGTTAGATATAATTTCTTTTTTTCCTTTTCGGGAGGTTGGTGGCTGGCAACACATAGTACTCCCACAGGACCATATGCAAGCTTCATAATCTATTTCTTATTCCACATGATTTTTAATAATTAAATGACAAAGTTTAAGCCAACCTGACAGCTCGTGTAGACAACTTTTTTGTGCCATGCATAGCCCTCTTTACATAACCAAATCGATCAACCTTAACCAAATTGCCTTTCTCCGTATCTATGACAAGGATTATAATAACCTATTTTTACAATAGCAATGAACAGCATGCTTAGAACCAAGAAAGTAAATAAAAGATTTTTCACTGCAACAATTCTTCAACTTTCTTAAAATGAACTAACCAGATCAGGATCAAAAGCAAGTGCAAACCCATGACTTAAAGATTGTCCATACAATAATCATATGCACGACCTTCGAAAGATATAAATTAATGCCAAACCATCTCAACTGAAGAATTAAACTCAAAGACTAGTAATTATCTCGTTAATAGGTATACAGATTATCCATTATGCAGCGGAAGGACAAAAGGAATAAAAACAAGAAAGCTCCACCAATCTACAAATAAGCTAGACCTGGTATCAAGATATGTTACTACATGATAGTGCATTTAACATCAGAATTCACTAAACAAGTCTAGTACACAAAAATTAAGCTAAGAATAATTTTTTTCAACTTTAAATAGAAAGAATAAGAAAAAGTACATGTATGGCGAATAGGGGAATAAGAAAAATTAAGGTAGTGGACCATACCTTGATACACTATTTTAGGGGAATTTGTTTGATCGAATGAGGTTTCGTTCAATTGAATGGGCCATTTGTTCGACCGATAAATTGGAAGCTCTCTGACTTCTGTAGACGTCGAAGGATTCGTTCGAATGAACTCTGGTTTGTTCGACCGAAAAGGTGATTCGTTCGAACGAATTTCATTCTAGAAGTTTCTCCTTAAGAAAAATTAAGGACAAAATGGTAATTTCATCATTTTTCTATAAATAGGGGGTCAGAGGTAAGATTTTATGGTTTTTCTTCTTCTTTCTCCTCTCCCTCTTTCTCTCTAGATTTAACCACATTTTGTCAAATCTTTGATTTCTCTTCGCCTGTAGACTACATTTTACGTGTCTAACTCTTTGGGAGCATCAATTTGACGGTAGAAGCATGGAATCGGGAACGAGCATTTAGGGTTTCGAGGAAAGAAATTGAGGTTTTCTGACTTTCGAGTGAAATCAAGGAAAATCGATCATACCATGAGGTTCATAGCTTTATTTCTAACTCGTCTGTATATTCTATTTTTCGTTTTAACTAATTTTTAGAAATGGGTTTTACTTTGCATTCGTATGAATTTTCTTAGATTTATCGCTCACATTCTAGTTTTTAAGCGTTAGTTGAGTTGTAATGGAATCGGAGAAGTCGTAGGAAGTTAGAAATACGAATTTAAAGAAAATAGGTGAATATAAATAGTAATTAGATTTACTGTTTTGACGAGCAGGTGGGATTTGCAAGTCTAGAATTGTGAAATCGAGCTGAATTATGCTAGTTAGGTTATAATGTGAATCTGAATCGATAATGTATAGGTAATTAGAGGGATAATGGGTGGTTTTAATTGAATTCGTGTTTTGTTTCGACTTTGGGAAACCCGATTTCACATGCATTGCACGCATTTGAGTCACCTGCGTCTATTAGAACATATATTGATATAGTTTTGGGTATATGTGATT
>JAVXUL010000009.1:9786104-9805647 GCA_035590515.1 Trichilia minutiflora
TATAACCTTAAGTACTTATTGGAACAAAAGTTCACCAATCCAACCCAACAACATTGGCTTTGTAAGTTAATGGGGTACTCTTTTTTTGTTGAATACTAGGTTGGTTCTCTTAATAAAGTTGCAGATGCTTTGTCCGGTCGCTTTTCGAAAGATCCGACTCTATTTGCCATAAGCTGTCCCCGTAGTTCTTTATTGGAGTCTCTTCGGGCTGACTTGTTGTATTCTCCTAAGTTGCGGGAATGGAGAGATAAAGCCCGGCATGACAAATTGGGTTCAGCTTGGACGGTTCAGGATGGGTTACTAATGTTCAAGCATCGCCTCTATCTGCCATTCACCTTTTCTTGGCTTTCTACTATTCTGGTAGCCTATCATGATAGCTTCCATGAGGGTAGTCAAAAGACCTTACATAGGATTCGAAAGGATTTTTATTGGCTAGGCATGCGGTCTGCTATAGTAAGGTATGTAGAGTGTTGTCCCACTTGTCAAAGAAATAAGGCTGAGCATCTTAGTTCGACAGGGTTGTTACACCATTGCAGTTGCCGACTCAGGTTTGGACAGATATCTCTATGGATTTCATTGACGGATTACCAAAGTTTTGAGGGAAAACGGTGCTATTTGTAATGGTTGATCGATTTTCAAAGTATGCTCATTTTATTCTAATGCACACCCGTATACTGCAGCACGAGTAACTCAAGTTTTCTTTGAGCAGATTGTTCGCTCGCATGGCATTCCCAAGACTATCACTTATGATCGTGATGTAATCTTTACTAATGCTTTTTAGAAGGAATTGTTTCGTTTACACGGTACTAAGTTACAATTCTCCTCTGCATATCACCTACAGACGGATGGTCAATCGAAAGTGGTGAATTACACAATGGAAATGTACCTCCGCTATTTTGTCAGTGATTTCCCTCATAAATGGGCTGCATGGGTTTCTTAGGCGGAATATTGTTATAATACTTCCTTCATTTAACCCTTCAAACAACTCCCTTTATGGTGGTTTATGGGCGTAAACCGCCTCGCCTACTTTCTTATACAGCTGGTTCTACTAGAGTTGATGCAGTTGACCATACCTTGTTGGACCGGGATTAGGTTTTGAAGGCTGTTCAGGATCGCCTATTGTTAGCACAACAACGGATGAAGGAATACTATGATAAAGGGCACCGTAATGTGGAGTATAGTGTGGGGGATCGAGTTTGGCTTTGCCTTCATCTTTATCGACAACATTCAATTCGCTTTAATATCCACAACAAACTTTCTCCTCACTTTTATGGCCCATTTTTGGTGCTCTACCACATTGGCAAGGTTGTTTATAAGCTGGACTTGCCTAGTGACAACTGTATCCATAATGTCTTCCATGTTTCTTTGTTAAAGGCCTTTAAAGGTACTCAGTTGCCTTCTCCCACGGCACTGCCTTCCATTGAAGATGGTCGAGTTGTTCCCCTTCCTCAAGCAGTTCTTCGTGGCCGTTTGAACCATGGCACCAAGGAAATTTTGGTCTGCTGGGTTGGCCTGCTAGCTTTTGATAATACTTGGGAAATTGTTGCTCATTTCCAACAATTGTATCCTTCTTTTGAGCTTGAGGACAAGCTCTTTCAGCAAGAAGGGGGTAATGTTGTGGATGCATTCGTGGGTCGGATTTATGGCCGCAAGCATTAATTCAATAATTTAGAGCAAGCATTAATTCAGTAATTTAGGTTGTTGCTACTGGGTATTTAATTTCGTTGTTATTTCTTTTATTTAGGAATGTCAGGTGTTTAATCTATTTAAGAAATTTGTTATTTCTTTATTCAGGAAACCTATAAATTAGGACTCTTATTTTTATAATACGTCTTACCTATTAAAGGGGCAGTTGCAGCAATAAAATGTAAGTCATAATTCAATCAAAATCTAGAGATCAGAGTTCTCTTTCTCATTGCCCTTTAATTGAGTTGAATTAATAATCCAAAATAGGTCATCCAAAAAATCGGAATAAAGGAAAAGGGAAGGGTAGATTACTCGAGATAGATTTTCTAGTAAATCGCCTCGTGACTCGATCCTTATCTAGAAATTCTAACACCCTTTCTCCAATTTTTCTTTGATGAAATATCTATCAATTTCAATATGCTTTGTCCTATCATGTTGTATAAGATTATAAGCAATATTAATAACTGATTTGTTATCACTATAAAGTTTCTTAAGGCCTTCCAATTTGACTCTCAAATCATCTAGAATGATCTTCAGCCAGAGTAGTTCTCATACTCCTTGAGCAATAGCACTAAATTCTCATTCTGCAAATGATCTTGCCACCACATTTTGCTTTTTACTCCTCCATGTTATCAGATTACCTCCAAGAAAAGTACAATACCCTATAGTTAATCTTCTATCCACTAGAGAACTGGTATGGTCAGCGTCGGTGCAAGCTTCTAAAATAAGAATATCATTCTTCTTGAACAAGATTCCTTTCCCTGGATTCCCTTTTAAGTAATGTAACACTCTATAAGCAGCCTAAAGATGTTCTCTTGGGTCATGCATGAATTAACTGATTACACTCACTGAGTATGCTATGTCTGACCGAGTATGAGCAAGGTATATGAGTCTACCAATCAACCTTTGATACATCCTGTTTGGGTAAAAGACCGGGCGACACATGGAGGACTCCCAAATGGACATCTGTCACTACCAACAGTATCACCTGACCTCCTACCCCTCAGGGACCCTGACTACCCATCACCTAGGCTCCCCGACTCGTGCCCTTCGGAACCTAACTATCCACTACCCAAACCCCTGACCACCTACCTTCTAGGGATCCCGACTACTTGCCACCCGAGCTCCCTGACTCATGCATCTCAGCAACTTGATCGCTCACCATCGACCTCTCAGGAACCCTGACTCACACCCCTCGGGTCCCTGGCTGTCCACCACCCGGGCTCCCTGACCGTTACCTCCCGGGAAAGCCAAACTCGTCACTAGCCCTTGGAGATTATGAAAAATGGGAATGATCAGTGATTAGGGACCCTACAATATGAAACGTCGCTCTGTCAGAATTCAGACATCTATCCCATCTCCCGCCAAATCTCAGAAGCCCTGATAGCATCAGGCTTGATAGATGTCACATCCCTTAAATAAAAGTGGCTGGCACACTGTCCCAAGGCAGGCCGTTCTATCATTCCCATTCTCCGATAGCAAGTCACTTCACTCACAACCCAAAGGCCCTATATAAGGAGGTAAAATTCACAAGAAAAGGGTTCAGATTCCATTTCTCTCTACTCTATGTTTGCAGGAGTTTTCTGCTTTCTGTTTCGAATTCCTTTCCATTTTTACTTTGCTCTCTTTACTTGAGTCTTCCGTCCTTCTCTTTGGCCGGAATTGTTTGCTCCATTTTTCACTTTTTCGCTGACTTAAGCATCGGAATTTTTCCGCTGGGAATCTCACCTAGCGTGACTCCTAGCGTGATATTGTTTTACAGGGATTTTGAGGTGATGCTCTGCGAGGGAGGATTCGGCCATCCATTTTCTCCGACGAGGATCCGTTGATGGAACAGTCATATTCATATTCACACCTCAACAGCTGGCGCCATCTGTGAGAATATAATAAAAAGCCACTAAATCGTCGTTTAGTGAGGAAACAGAAAAGGTTGCCTCGAAGTCTTGACAGACTGAATGCAAGGAAACGAAGGCCCTAGCAAAAGTACTACCCGAAGAGGAGGTAGAGCCCTACTCACGCGAAGAGGACCTCGACCTGGGAGTGTACACACAGATAGGCTCCTGGCTAGCAGGGCCGAAACTTTGGAAAGAGAACTCCTAGAGATCAAACGACAACTGACTAGAGAACCAGTCACCCCAAGAGAGGAAAGAATGTCATTTCTGCCTAGAGAACAGGAAAGTTGAACCCCCTGAGGTGGTCATGTGGAGAAAGTTCAGAGCTGCAGAAAAACGCATGGCTATGCATCCATGTCCAGACTGATAGCCTTACAAAAAGGGAAGGCCAAAGCAACGAAAGTGTTAGTGGATGAACCGAGAATGCCTCAGGAGGTTAGCATTCCCTTCAAGATCTACGAAGGACAGGAGCAGAGAAGGAATAACGCTAGAGGACATCATCGGGAGACGATCAAATGAAAAGGGGAGCACCACTTGGCCCCCATTAATGTGAGGTTTTACCTAATTGAGAAATATGCTCGAGAAAGGAAAGTAACAACAACTACTGATAGGAAAGAGATAGAGAACTGCGTAAGAAAGGTATTACAGGAAATGAGAGCGCAATGCATTCCTACCCAAGGGGAGGACCCAGGGACTGAGGAAACCTCTGTTTTCGCTTCTGTGTCTCCCCTCTCAAAAGAGATACAGGCATTAAGCCTTCCCGAAAAATTTAGGTTGTCGCAGCTAACTGCCTACTCTGGAAAGACGGATCCCTCCTTGCACATAGATACGTTCAAGGAGATGATGCTGATGCAGGGCTTGACAAAACTATAAATGTGCCGACTCTTCTACCGGACTCTAAAAGGGCTAACCAGGCATTGGTACAAGAACCTGCCACCCTCCAACATCTATATTTTCAATCAACTAGCGACCATCTTCGAGAAAGGGTTTAAGGGAACGGTAATCACCTGCCAAAACCCGAGCACTCCGAAGGAAACTCGAGCAGACAGGAGAAAGTCCACACAGGATGACTAGTAGAAAGGAAAGAGAAGCCGCCACCAGAACCCCAGGTACAATAGCAGGAATGTAGAAAGAATTGACAGACAGCAAGAAGATTATTTCCCCAAGCCACGTAAGAACAAAAGCCAAGTAAGGAATTCTGCCGAGAAGATTGAGCAGACAACTGCTCAGGAATTCACGTCCCCAGAAGCTCCCATTTCAAAAATTATGAGCATGCCACAAGTGGGGGATGGAGAAAAGATATGGCCCCTGAGAAAGTCTCTCCTTAGGTTGGCATATGTTATGGATTCTTCACAACCTCCCCCGAAAGCTAGTCCAACTTGATGGCAATATCCCAAGCAAGGCGTGGAAAACCAGGGTTGCAGAAAAAGTATGGATCCTGAGAGAATCTCTCCTCAAGTTGGCACACTTGTAACTTTCATGTACATCTTCTCTTATATAAATAAAACAGAATGTTTGAATCCTTTTTAGCATCTCCTAAAATCTCTATCGCCTCAGTAGTCTCCTCTAGTGTTAAGGTTGGCCACAGGCCATAAAATCCCTTGACACTAGTAGAATGAAAAATCTTGCCTAGCCCAAGTTCGCATAAATCCTTGGTCCAATCAGGCATCCTAAGAATATAAGACCTGGTTTGAGATTAAGGCGCGATAATCCCTGGCAATGTCAGATCCCTTCAAAGATAAAAATCCTGCCCAACCCAGGTTCGCATAAATCCTTAATCCGATCAGGCATTTTGAGAGTATAAGACCTGATTTGTGATTAAGGCGCAGTAATCCCTACAATGTCAGGTCCCTTCAGAGATAAAAATCCTGCCTAGGTCGGGTTCGCATAAATCTTTAATCCAAATCAGGCATCCTGAGAGTATAAAATCTGGTTTATGACTAAGGCATAGTACTCCCCGGTAATGTCAGGTCCTGTTCATCCCAAGTTTGCATAAATTCTCAATCCAAGTTAGACATTCTGAGAGTCTAAGACCTGATTTGTGATTAAGGCGCAATAATCCTTGGTGGTGTCAGGTCATCTTCCAGAAATCAGAATGGCCTTAAAACCTTTGAAAACCCCTGGCCCTAGTTGAGAAAGCTCCTAGGGTCTCGGACGGAGTAAAGCTCTCAGGCTCATCAAGTGAAGATTCCTGAAGGCCCCTGACCCTGGTTGAGAATGCTCTTAGGGTCTCGGGTGAAGTCAAGCTCCAAGGCTCCTTAAATGTATCTCTGAACCCGAGATGTTCATAGCCACTCCCCGAGCCCGGTCAGCAATCATGTTTACTTATCTGATTTGTGCTCAAGTTATGATTAAAGCATCTTTAAAATTAGTTAAGTAAAGAAGAAAAGTTGACCGGAGAGACATACAGAAGTAAGCAAAATTCTTTTCCATTCATGAATAATTAGGGTACATGTATCTATTGTACATATAAAGGAATACAAAAAATATTCTAAGTCCTAAAGTACTTAATGGGAGGCCTTCTTCATCCTCAGTCCAATATCTCCACCAGTACATCTTCTATTGAGGGGGCAGGAAGGGCTTTTTCGATCAACGTCTAAGGGGTAGGAGGTTTTTCTTTAGGGGTCTCTTCCTCATGAGCGGCTCGGGAAGGAGGAGCATCTTCCTGGTGTGCTGATTGATCCCAGGAGACCAGTGGTTCGGTACCCCCGATGGCTGTCTCGGGAAGACCTTCAGTCTCAACGGAAGGAACATTTCTCAGCCTTCCATCATCATTAGCCATCTCACCCACCTATGCCGCCGGAGGATCATCTTGACAATGAGTCCTAAAAGTTCCTGAGACATCGCGGCCCAACTGATCGAATAACCAGTGCAGGTTCAACTCTAGGTATCCCTGGAGGAAGAGGCGGCTTGTCAAATCTACACCTTCATCAACTCCCTCATTAGACCGATTGGCGAGTTGAGCAGGCACCTCCTCTAATTTCTTCCTTTGCTCCTCAGAAGTCTGCTGCAGGTTCTTGTGCGCCTCTCCCAGTACCCGGAGCTCCTCAGTCAGAAAATTTGTCCTGTCCTCTAACCTCACTAGTTCTGACAGGACCATTGAGTACTTCTCCTTCCGGCGATTATCTTCCTCCTTCAGGGTCCAGTACTGTTCAGTCAACTTACTAAATTCACCGGTGACCCTTTGCCTGGCCCGCTTAGTAAGTTTACTCTCGGCCCTCAAGGCCTCAGACTAGGTCTCAACGGCTAACAGCTTCCCTCACAGATCTTCCTTCTCCTTGAGCGACTAAGCCCTTTCCCCCACCAGGGCTGTAACCTTGGAAGTCAGCTCCTCTCTCTCCTTAACGGCTTGTTCCTACATGACCACGATCATATCCTGAGCCTTCTTCTCCAACTTCTTCACAGTGTCGAATGCCTGCTTCCTGACAGTAAGGGTATTCCTGAAGTCGTCAATGAAGAGGTCTAGCATGTAAGCGTTCTGGATCAAGGAAAGGTACAAGGGTGGTTAGTATCTCTTAAAGGGAATAAAGGCTATAAAAACTCAAGAGAGAAAAAGACCTACCCGATGAGAGAAGACGCTCAGCCAGTTGAGAGCCTCCTCCGGAGGGACACCTGTCATATCATCGCCCCTCTTCGGCGAGATTACCTCCTAAGCAGAATTGACCAGCAAGAGGAGGTACCCAAAATTCTCCCTTTTACTATCAGGGATATCCTCCACAAAAATCTCGTCCATGTCCCCGAAACTTTCTTTCTCGACCAAAAACAGGTCCTCTGTCACAAAAAAGAAGGCTTTTCTTACCCTAGCCCAGCCTCAGAGCCTGACACTTTACTGTCTGAAACCCCTTTTGGGTTAGCTTGTTGTTCACGATCCTGACCCAAGGCCTCCTGCGTATCTTATCCCTAGACCTGGGGGACTGTCGCGCCCACCACACGATCCGGGATCTTCTTTGACAGATCGTCAGTTGGACGAGGCAGGAGGTCTATTTTCTACTTCTTTTGCACCTCAGCCAAGCCTTCATCCATAGGCCTTTTCCCTTTATCCTTGGCCAGGACCGAGTCAACTTTCTGGGGACACTTCTCTGACTCCTCCCTTGGCTCCTTGAAAGAGATGTCCTTCTCCTTAGGGCAGATGATTTTCTTCCCTCCCTCCTTCTCAAGAGTCTTTTTAAGGTCCCCCTTCACAGGCCCCTTTTCCTTATCACCCGGGCCCTTCGTCTTTGGGTCAGCGGCCTTGGGTGTCTTCGAGGCTCCATTGGAGAGCATACTCCTCAGGACTTCACTGCACCTCCTCCTGCCTGTCAAGGTCTTTTCGATCCCCGCTTCTGCAACACGGAGACACGGTTAGCCTTCAAAATGAAAAGAAGGGAGCCAGTCAGAAGGAGCAGGTTTAAGGGCCACCTACCTTTATTCATCTGAGCCCTCAGTTTAGAGAGTTTGATTCTAGACACTACCTTGGATGTCAACCCCAAGGCAGATATACTATTCTCATTCAACAGCTGCTTGACGTCCATAATGGGAAGCTCCAGGATCTTATTTCCCAAGTTTATTGAGATGTCCGCCTGGCCCTTTCCGGCAATTGCAACATAAGATCTGTCAATGTTAGTATACCTCCCCCCTTATTAAGTAACTAAAGTATCTATCATATGCTTACCAGACTCCTGGAAGGAGGAAGGAAGCGAGCAGGGAGAAGGATTGGTGCAATCTACGCCAGTAATAAACCAACGGTCTTTCCAGTCCTTGCTACAGGAAGGAGTGCCCTTCACTCTGAATTGGAACCCTCCACGTACTTGGAGGAAGTACCAACCAGGGTACTGGCTGGTGTTTTTCTTAAGGGAGTACAGGTATAACACCTCGTCAGGAGTTGGGGGTCAGGATACTCCTTGAGGAAGCTCAACACGAACAACCCACTCAGGGTCCTCCAGCTGTTCAGGGTAAGTTGGTAGGGCGGGATCCTGAAGGTTTCAAAGAGCCTGACGAAATAATTCTACAGGGGAAGGCGGGCTCCCAGTAGCAAGTGCTCTTCATTAAACGCCATTTTCCCTGGCACAAGGTTACTGGGGAACTCGCTTCCATACGGCACCTTCAGCTGTACGCTGTCAGGAATATCAAAAGCCTGTCGGAAGGCCAGCAGGTTCGCCTCAGTGACTGTTGAGACGAACTAATACGCCTTGTTGGGCCCCCTGGCCCGAGCCTGTTCTGAAACACTCCTCCCATCTTTATCGGACTCTTGGGTCCTGATGGGGTCCCCAACCTCCTCCCGACCGCTAGTGGTAGCATCATAGGGACTACTCTTGTCCGTCATTTTCCTAACCACGGGAAAACCCAAGGATGCGTAAAGGTCCGAAAACTCCCAGAAACTACAAAGGATCCAGAACCCTTTACCTTTTCAACAGAGAAGATGAATCTATCAACAACACACGAAGAAAAGCTCGAGCACAAGTACCTGCAAACACACAAAGAAACAAAAGACAAGAAAGCAGAGATGGAAGCCGAAGCAGAAAAGGAAGTAGGCAGCACCAGAATCAGAAATTTCGTAGGAGATGGAAAGGTGAAAGTGACCGCTGAGAAAGAAGGAGTATTTATAGTAGGAAAACACCAATCTCCACCATCGATCTGAAAGGACAAGGGACAACCATGTGTCCAAACCCTTTCAATGCCTCCGCATCTCAAGAAACAGTTGAGTACCTGCCATCAAGACTCTGACACGTGGCCCATTCACAACCAAGGATTCAAACCTTTTCAAAGTACGAAATACCGCAAGCTCAGGGACAGCTGTGTGACACGACCCTTGACGTACAGCATTTAATAAAGGCGAATTAAAGGTCTCGAGAGAAGAAGCGTCATCAAGCGCCTAACGGCTCCGTCAAATAGGATTTTTAACAGCGAGATAACGCCCCAGGCACTCCAAACGCCCCAGGCACTCCAAACATCTCAGCCAATATCTCCTTCACAGTAGGAATTCGCCTCAGATCTCATGAAGTTCCCTCACCCTTAGGAGCTAGATTAATCCAACTAGGAGTCTTTAGTGTGCGCCTTGCCAATCTTACACCAGAAACTGAGGTACTATCTGTTGGGAAAAATATGCAAGTAATACATGGGACCCCGACAGAAAGCAACATAGCACTTCTGCTCTAGGCGTCTCAGGACCTAGGGAATCATCCCCTCAGGCAAGCCCGCCCCAGGTCCCAAGGAGTTAGCCTCCCAGGAGAGCCCAGTCTCTCGTCCCAGGAATCATCCCCTCAGGCAAATTCGCCTCAGGTCTTAGGAAGTCATCCTTCCGGGGGAACCCAGTCCCCTGCCTCGGGATTATCCTCTCAGGGCTCCAAAATGTACCACCACTCTCAGATAACAGCGACTGAAGCCCCCAGGTAGACGACAACCAAAGCCCTCAAGAAGTCCGTACCCCGCCTCAGGATCATCCCATCTTCCAGGAAAGAGCAGAAGCAGCCTCACGACCACAGGGGCTTCTCAGAGAAGACGTCTCCTCCTCACCAACATGCATGCAGCCCCCGACCAGAGAACCCCCAATCACACGCCCTCACTACTAAAAATAGGAATGACAACTGTACACAACAAATCCTATGATGGGAGTAGATGCTCTGACCTAGGAGCTACCTGTCCCATCCTTCGCCTATTTTCATACATTATGATAGTAGCAGACCTAGAAATGATAAGAATATCAGCTACGACATTAATGGAAGACGGCAACACACTGCCCAAGGGCACTAGGGTCCTATCATTCCCATTCTCCGATACCTAATCACATCACTAGGGCACTATATAAAGGGGGAGGGGAAGGGTTTCTTAGCTAACCCTCCAACCAATACCCGCCTTCTGGTCCAATGATCAGTTCTCCACCAAAGAGGTAGAGATTTTTTCAGAGTGGAGCTTTCTGTTACTACTTGGCATTCCTCCTCCGCTCTCCCATCTTCACATTTGATAACGTGAGTCTTTTCTCTTGCATTCCATTTCGGTTTGCTTACCTGAATTTGCCACACATTCTCTCACCATATCTAACTTAGGCATCGGAATTTTTTCGTCAGAAATCCCACCCGACTTGACTCCTAACGTGTTATTGTCTTACAAGAACTTTGAGGTGAGGCTCTGCAAGGGAGGATCCGTCGACGCGATAGCCATATTCATATTCACACCTCAACACATCCTTTTATCAACAGTTGACTCTTCTTTATCTTCTCCCAACTAGTGTCATTGAATCCAAATCCTCTAAACCAATCACATCTGAGTCACCTAATTCTACATCTGAACCCATGTCACCTTCCCTCATAGCTAGTGTCACTCACAATTTTCCAAAGTTCTCTCAGGTGTATTCAAGGAGAAAGGCTGTTTCAGAACTAACACAAGTCTAAGAATCCCACTCAGACTCTAAGAATGAGATCACCGTAAGATCTGACCAACCTTGACATACACAAACTGTTGAAACATCTAATGACCGAATAGGCGACCTCGACCTTCCCATTGCTATTAGATAAAGTAGTAAAGAATACACTAAATGACCACTTTATCCACTATCTCACTCTCAGTATGTCTCTCTTAAGCACCTATCCCCAGCTTACAAAAAATTCATTGTAAGTCTAAACACTATTACTATTCCCAATACTATTTTTGAGGTATTGTTAAAAAGGGAATTCAGGGATGCTATGAGCGAGAAGATGAATGCATTAGAAAATAATAAAACATGGAAGATTGTTGATAAACCAAAAGGAAAAAACATTGTTGATTGTAAATAGATTTTCACATTAAAATACAAGACTAATGCGTCCCTTGAGAGATATAAAGTAAGAATGATGGACAAAGGGTATACTTAGATTTATGGGGTTGATTATCAAGAGGCTTTTACTCCAATTACAAAAATAAATACTGTAAGAATTCTGTTATCATTGGCAGCTCATTTCCACTGGCAACTCCTATAATATGATGTTAAGAATGCATTTCTCTATGGCGACTTAGATGAAGAAATTTACATGAATATCCCACAAGAATTTAAAGGGATACAGGTAATAAGGTGTGCAAACTAAGAAAGGCTTTTTATGGGTTAAAGCAATCTCCTAGAGCATGATTTGGGAGATTTACAAAAGTTATGAAGAAGTTTAGATATAAACAATGCCAATGTGACCACACACTTTTTATTAAGCATTCAACTGCAGGGGGAGTTATTGCTCTTTTAGTCTATGTGGATGGCATTATAGTAACTAGAAATGATAAGAGAGAGAAGGATGAATTGAAGCAGAGACTAGTAAAAGAGTTTGAGATAAAGGAAGTACTTCCTCAATATTGAAGTGGTATATTCTACACAAGGGATCTTCATATCTCAACAAAAGTATGTGACTGATTTATTGGCAGAAACAGAGAAGATTGGATGTAAGCCAGTCTCTACCTCAATGGATCCAAACCATAAGTTGGGAGAAGCTAAAAAAGAGCTAACTGTTGATAAAAGGATGTACCAGAGGTTGGTTGATAAAAGAATGGAATTCACAGTAATTACGGCTGCCCAAATCAGGAATTAGATAAGGAAAAAAAGGAGGAATGGCAACAGTGAAGGCTAGAAGACCAAGGAGAAAAAAAACAGAGAAAAATGCGAACAAATAGCAATGAAGGCTGTTCAAGAAAGAAGAAGAAATCCCAGAAAAAATCCCTAGGGCTCTGATACCATGTTACCTAGGGTTCTGATACCATGTTACAAAATTTAATATGAAAAATAATTCTGAAATTCCTTCATACCACCATAATTGATAATACCTAATATATATAACAGATTAAAAGAGAGAAAAAGAAAACTAATTTAAATTTGGAAAATATCCTAATTAAATCCCTCAATTTAAGGGATTTCAAACTAATTTTCCTAACCTATTTACATCTCATTTACACCTCAACATGAAGGCTAATTGATAATCTCAGGTATATGCAATTAAATAAGAAGATCGTGGTGAAAATAACCTCTAACACAAATTTTCTTGCTTTTAGCAAGCCATTTTTGCATCCAAGCTCATGCTGAAGTGCCTTTAGCTGAAATTCACAGAAGCTCAATGTCAATGTACAGAAACTATAGGGTCCAAAAAAGGAGCAAGGGAGCCAATAAGAATGAAAACATACCCTGTCTTTACCTGAATTAAGTTCCTGCAAGATCAAAGTCAAAGTATCAATCTCACGAATAACTCCATGATACTACAAAAAAGGTCTTTACATAACTAATAAACAGCTTGGTCAAACAGAGAAAGAAATAATCAGGAAGCAAGCAAAGGTACCACCAATATCTGGCTGTTTGCTTGGGCAAGCTGCAAATTCTGCTGCTGCACTTTCTGCAGATTGATTCTCAACTTCTGTAGTTCAATCCCACTCAACTCAATGATTTTACTGCAAACTAGAGTTAAGGAGGGAAAACACACAAATTAAAAGTGGCAAAACCAAATCAAGCATTCATTTGATACGAAACCGTGTTGAATTTTATAGGTAGACAAGGCAATTAACATGGAAGTCAACTAGTAGTCACCAAAACAAAAGCAAAGAAATTACACCAGGCTACAAAGCCAGAAATCCTTTAATCAAAATTTAGAACCCCACAAAAAATGTCCAACGAAATGCTTCACTTCAATCACTGCTGCCTCTGAATCTTGGCAAATAAGAAAAATAAACATCCTTTAAATTCCGATGACAAGAAAACTCAAAAGGGACCTCAAAATTTGACCTTCTTCCCTAAATGGTCATAAAAAAAAACCTTTAATCTTTTTTGCTCCATACAACCCAAAAGATAGTGAAGACTACACAGTCCAAGCAAAGATACCCTCATATTTTCCCCTTAGCCATGGTGAATTTCCTATAGAATCGAAATATTGAGGCACAACACAGGGAGTATGAAAGTCCAAAGCTAAATAAACCTTCCATGTAAAAAGGGATATGCAAGAAAATCTATGTGCTCAACTTTCCTCTTTCACATTATGTACTGAGGACATGATGGCATTCTTGGTTCACCAAATCACATGTAATATGCCAGGAAAAGGAAGCCTAAAACAAAATAAATCACAAAGGATACTTTCTCTCTGTGAGAGCTTTCATCAGCGTCATATTTTCCTAAAAGACAGAATCAGAATAATATTCAATGAGGTAAACAAGGAAGAGACATCCAGTTATCCATGCATATATAAGAGATATAATACAAAAGTTAAACTCCAAACAAGTATACCTTGTGAAGCTTTTCAATGTGCTCAGTAGTTGAAAGTGAAATGGTCAGCTGAGAATTTTCTTCTTGTTTTGACAGTTTCGGCAACGGCTGCAAGTTGCTTATGTCAGCTAGCCTTTTACTGTGGGGACTACCCATTTTAGATCCCCTTCTCATTTTCTCCTTTTTAGCTTTATTATCTAAAAAACCCACAACAATTTCTCATCAAGTCATTAACAAATCCAAATCCCATCAGGATTCAAAAGAACATTAGCACAATTTTTCTTTGGTTTCCATAAAATTCGAATAAGAAGAGCATAAAATGGATATTTCTGTCTCATAAAGTATAATTACTACAACATCAAAAATTGTGAATAACTTCCCCAAATTCAGAGAAATATCTGTACTTACACGCAGCTAACAAGTTATCCATATTCAATTTTTTTCCTTTTCACTAGTTTTTCATCAAACAAACAAAACATTTAACAAATTTCTGCATTAAATCCCCTCCCATCTGATAAGATTAGAAAAATCTAACCCTAAAAGACTGAACGAGTAAATTTATAGCAACAATATGATTTCCCACATTTTTTCATCAACCAAGCCAAGCAAACTAGTTCTACAGCATCGAAGGGTAAAAACCTATAAGCCAATTTCTAAGAATCCGAAAAAAAAAAAAACTAATTTTGCAGTAAAATCGATCCTTGGAAATTATCATTACAATTTTCGGAGTTTCTAATACATTAAAAGAAAATCAAGAATAACCAAAAATAAAGAGTAAATTGCTTACCAGAAATAACACTACAATTCTCGGGATCCAGAACTCTGAGACAATCCATCAAGGAAAATCAGCTAAAACCCTAATTTCCCTCACTCACCCTCTGCCTCTTCAAAAACTCATCGCTGTCTTTGGTGATGGGAAATCAATAGAAGTAATTAAAGAAGGGTAAAATGGTAAAATAAAAAAGCGGCTTAGAAGAACGGCTTTCCGAACCAGAATCCCACCCTACCTTGAACGATTTGATTTTTGGCGGGCTGGAATTATACAATTTTTCATTAAATTACACGGGGTCCCTAATTACTTATTTTAATGAATAAATATATAATACATACTGAGTAATTATTTTAAATTTTTTTATACTAAATAACATGACATTTAACAATTAGATGATAAATTTTATAAGTTTAAAGTAATTTATTATGTCATCTAAGATATAAAATAAATGGTATTATTTTATTTTAAATATTTACACCAATCATTGGTTTATATCTTCTTTAAATTCAATGGGCTCTAAAAATTGTCCACAAAAAATTGGGCCCAAAGAAGCTCTAATGTAGTTCTATTTCAAAGGCATAGAATATATATACACACAGTATGATCATAACTCATAAACCCAATTTTTTTTTTAATCAAAAGTAACATTTTCTCATCATATTTTTCTATCATTTTTTTTTAATAGATTAAGAAAGTAGGGAGTATTTGGGTGATAATCTAAAATGATTCTTTAAAAAAAAGAGAGAGAGAGAGAGACAATATAAAAGTTTAGATTACATTCTTAAACATCAATCATTCTGTCTTCAATCTACAAATCATTTGCTAAAATTAAGAAAATAAAACCACAAAAGCATAATTACTTTTAATTAAAAAACAGTAGACTTTAAATATATGATAGTTTTTAGTGACTTCCCTTCAATTTATATTTTTGTTTGAAATTATGGTGATTCTATTATTCTTTAAAATAAAATTAAAATATTAATTAATAATACCAATTTTTAATATGAACTCATACATTTTTATATAAATATATATTTAATATCTAGAGATTTATTCTACATTAACTGTAACTTAAGAGATTACACTACAATATCAAACAGAGCCTTAACTTTTAAAAAATAGTAGTATACATTAAAATTATGAGTGATCTAATAAATGATAGTTATTAATAAATATCACATTATTTTTAATTAAAATTCTAATTTTATATGTATAATAATAACAAATTGTTATAGACTAATTGATCCTAATAAAATTGTATGATTATATATAATTTAAACCAATCAAATATGCTTATATATTTACAAAAATAATAAATTATATAAAAATCACAATCAAAGTACTTTTCAAAATACATTGAATAAAATAAAAATACAGAAGTGGGATGCATATTTTCCATATAAGTCAAAAAAATGATGCATTATGAAAAAAATTGAAAGATGACAAATGTTTTGACATTATATTAAAACAACTTGGATTGGATGCCAAAATTCATATAATTTTTATTCTCATGAGTCATTGATGGACCCAATTTATCGAACAAAAAAATGCTACCTTTTCTTATCCATTTGGTTTTGCATCTTCTTTATCCAAATTCATCGAACGTTTGAAACACACTAACAAAAGCCACCCACTTAATGGATTTCCCTACATGGTGCTTTCGGAATTTATTATTAGATAAAGAATAAGCTTTTATTTTTGTGTTTGTAGAAATTTTAATTTTCAAAAGGGCATAGAAATTCTAATTTTATATCATAAATGAACTCCATTCAATATTGTGTTTGTATTTTTTTGTTAATCTTTCTTCTTTTTGCATCAAACCCAACTAGCTTTTTCTTGCATGGCCAAAATTGATGTCATGTATTTATTAAAAAATAACTTTATGAGTCAGAAACATGTATGTGTAGCAAATATATAATTAATCTCTATATAAAATATGATCATGTAACTTTAATTAATTGTATTATTTTCAACTTTATTTCCCTTTCTTGGGGCAATGCATCAAAACTTTTCTTCCTACCAAGACAAAAAAAATATTAAAAAAAAAATACACGTAGATTCAACACTTCTTATCCCTGTCAAAAAACCTCAAATTGAATTCATACAAAGAGTATTTGATATGGTACGTTTTATAAAGGGTTATATTCTTTGTATAGAGATAGATAGATAGATAGATATAAATATGTAAAGATTTGTTATATTCAAGAGTTAATGTGAAATATAATACAAAAAGAGTTTGATTGTTAATATCAACAAGTTTATAGATTCTTTGCATCTATCATTTTCATGATAGGTATGAAATTGTTCATTTTTTGATCTTGTGGTAGAGTTTCTATTTTTATATTTAATGGAATTTATATTGAAAGTAAAATATGTGGGTCTTTGTTAGTTTAATTGGTAAATTTTTTATAAAATGATACAAATGAAATAAGGTTTAATTCTCGCTCAAATTAGAAGTTGAAAGAAATTTGATTTGTATTTATGTAGTATTTAAAATAAAAAATTTGTATCACAAGTAAATTAACAATTAAAAGAGAATAAGTATTATAACTTATGTTTAATTATATTGAGAATTCCAATTTTCGAGTTTCAAGATCAATCTCATCTATAACAGAGTAAAAGAAAAAAATAAGAAGATAATATAAGTCGTTGTAGAAGGGATTCCCTTTATATTAAAAACCAAGACTTAAAAGGAAACAAAAATTTATTATAACCAAAAAAATGGTAAGAATAATTTGTTAAGTTCGTTGATAATTCCAGAAATAAGAAAACTTTTAGCGAAAGAAAAATTGGAAGAATGTATTAACCACACTTATTGTATTTTACAAACTGATATATACGTGAATGAAAACCAAAACAGAAAAGAATACAGAGAATATAACAGCTGAATTAACTAATTTCTAGCTCACCCAAAAACTAATAACCAACTCAATTAACACTAAGTGTTGTTAAGTCTACTTGACTGTGAATAATGATTAAATAACCAGAATTCTAACTCTTCCACAGCGCCCCCCCTTAAGGTGAAGGCTGATGTAAATCCATCAGTCCCAACTTGTACAAAAGAGTATCAAAATGAGGATTACACAAAGCTTGGGTAAACAAGTCTGCTACTTTGTATTTGTTGGGAATGTACGCTGGGAGTATAAAACCTTTTTTAAATTTGTTTTGAACAATATGGCAGTCCACTTCAAGATGTTTAGTTCATTCATAAAAAATCGGATTGGCAGTAATATGCAATGCAGCTTGATTATCACACTAAAGATGGATTGGAGTTACCACAGGAACATGTAAATCAGCTAAAATATAAGATAGCCATTGAAGTTTACAGACAGTTGCTGCCATGCTTTAATATTCAGCTTCTATTGAGGAGCGTGAAATTGTACTCTGTTTTTTCGTCTTCTAAGAGACTAACGATGGCTCAAAGAACACACAATAACCAGTAAGTGATCGTCTAGTATCTCCACAAAATGCCCAATCAACATCACAATAGGCAGTGATAGTATGAACTAATGTAGTAGGATAAAAAAAAGTCCTTTGTTGATTTCTAATGGCCTAAGACATGTATAAATTTAGGTTTTCTTTGTAAGAAACTTACCCTAAATCTATGCATATCAATGACTAAAATAATCACATTCTAATATGTTTGATAATCAATATTATCATTTTTAGATCATGTAATTTACATTAAATTACTATATGATATTAATATATCATTTCTTTAATACTTTAAAAAATAATAAATATATATAATGATTATACGTATTTATTTCGGCATTTCAAGTTATCATGAGGTCGCTAGTCATTTCTCGATAATATTTTATCTTCTCCTCCTTTATGGGAATGCTCGGGGAATTTGGTGGACCGTGAAGATTTACCGTGACTCAGTCGTGAGCTAATATCGAACACTTTGACTCCAAATATTTTGATATTCAACGACTATGATTAGTATCTAGTTACGCGTCATAGTCCCTAAGTCACGATGAAGAAGTGTCTTCATCAAACCTTCAATTATTGCATGTAATATGTGGGTAATATCCCTCCGTTATCATATCCTGATCGAGTAAGGGTTTATGATCTGTCAAAACCCTAATCTCAATATCTATACGAATCGTCGATCATATGTCATGATTGCTCTGACCAGAGACTTAAAATTCGAATATTATATCGACATTCGTTTAAGAACTCAACTTAAATAGAGTCAACAAAAACTCTTAGTCCATAGCGTTGAGTCAACGGATCCTATTTTAACTGTCAATCGAACACCTATATAAACAAAGTATACCCAAACTAACTTCTTGTACAAAGCGTGATTAGCCCTGCACGTATACACCATATGAAATATACCCATCTATACAGAGTCCGATTCTAAACTTCTCAGGTCTAAGGATTACATCGCACACTATTATAATCTATTGACAAATCATTGATTACATGTATACCATGTGATTTGTCAATGTATAACCTAGTTCGATAAGTAGTTTAAAAATTATAAATCTATACTAATGCGTTTCTGTGATAACCCGTGTTCCTGAATAAGGGTATTTTCATCTTTTTAGTAATGTACATTCGGGTTTTATAAGGATTTATCATATTTTAAGGGTTGATTTAAGGTTTTGAAAGAGTTAGAACGATTAAGGAATGAGAATAGATATCAAGAATTGATCGAGAACTTGAGCACAAAAGAAAACTCAAGTGAGAAGCATTTGGTCGAACGAATAGTCGGGTTCGTTCGAATGAATGGGATTCGACTGAACGAAAGCTTAGTTCGTTCGATCGAATCAAGGGCACCAGATTTTCCAGAGAGCTCAAGAATTCTTGGTCGAACGAAGCTTGACTTCGTTCGAACGAAACATCATTCAATCGAACGAAGGGTGTGATTCGGTCAATTGAATCATGTGAAAAGATGAAATTGCCCCCTTTTAGAAGCTTCTTTTCTTAAATAATCAAGGACAAAATGATAATTTTGCCCCCACTTTTATAAAAAGGGGAGTTAATCCCTCTTTCTCCCATTTCTCT
>JAVXUL010000009.1:9807010-9819180 GCA_035590515.1 Trichilia minutiflora
AATTTTTAATAATATATAAATAATAAAATATTTAAAATATTTTTATAAATTAATAAAATTAATTAAAATCGATTAAAATTAATAAAAAACGATCAAATATTTTTAATATTTTACAGTTTTTAATTTTAACTAAAATCAAAAATGTTTTTTTTTTTATAAAAAATATTAAAAACATAATTTTTATTATTTAAAAATGCAATTTCGAGAACGTTGGTGTCAAGTACTAATAACAAAAACTCACAAAATTTCTATTCGGTTAAATCCTCGTCCGTTAAGTTGAAGTATAGATCTAAGAAATGCAGACGAATGGATATAAAATAGACAATTGATTTATGATTGAATAACAATTAATGGATGTCTTATCACCGTCCTTATCCACGTCGTTAATACTGTGTACGTAATGACGCTCCAAGAAAGAGACTTTTTTTTAGTATCAAAAATAAATTCTTAATATCAATTTTTCTTTTTTAAATTGCATTGTCAAAAATAGTTTTAAAAATTGTAGTCAAATGATTTTACTAATATTCAAAAACACTTTCAATTATTTCCATAATAATCTCAGCCGGGTTTTAGTCCAATATCTATTGATGTCAAAACTTAAAAAAAAGAAAAAGAAAAAGAAAAAGAAAAAAAAAGGAAAATAAGTAAATAAAAGAATTAGATGGCTGAATTATGAAAGTTTCAATAGGTTTCTCCAAGTAATAGAATTCCAGTTGGGAAGAATAATGATCTTGGTAACAGTCTTTATTGATAGATATTTTTAGTTGGAATGGCATTAAGAAAATAATAATGCTGAAAATATAAATTTTTATCTAAATTAATGTAGTATAAAAATTTAATTTAGATAAAAATTTATAATTGCTGTATATTTTATATTTTTAATTTTTCTGTTTTGTGAATTTTCACTTATCAAGTAAAAATTTAAAACATATGAAAATAAACAAACAAACAAACTACTGTCATATTAATTTCTATAAATAATTTATATTTATAACTTTCTTTTTAACAAATTGTTATTCTTTATTTTACATAGAATAATTAATACATTTAGTTCCTGGAAACAGAGCATTTCGATGATTCTTATGGGTTGTCAATGAGAGGGAAAAAGAAAAACGAATTGAGAGGTTGGAAGAGAATAGAATACATATCAAAATATAAATAAATTAATACGTTGGAGTTGATGGCATTGCATGAATAATTTTGCAATTGACATATACTCTTTCAAAAATTATTGTCCTTCTAATATATTTTTAAAAAATTTAAATAATTTAATAAAATTGATTTATTATTTTGTTAATATTTAATATTTTAAAAGTTATTTTTTAAAAATAATAATTAAAATTTTAAAAGTTACAATAACTTAATATGATATTACTATTAATATATAAGCACAAAAAACACCATTTGTCTAACTTATATCATACAAAACTTTTATAAATTCAGCATTTAACCATTGTAAGGAAATCAAAATTTTATTTGGAGTTAACTTCAAATTGTAATGAAATGTTACGTCAAATTTTATTTAACTGACTTGAGATTGATTTCTATAAAAGATAATTCTTAAGAACGAAGGATTATAAATTACTAACAAAATTTAATTCTATTTAAACTATTTTCACCAATTTGAAGGTAAATTAACAAGTCCAAAAGTTTCATTGCAATCATTCAAACAATGTTAGGGCCATTGAGCAAAAGAAAGATAATTTATTTTATGGCAATAAATTTTCTTTCTTTCTTTCATTCCTTAAGGAAACTTTCTTAGTATTATGGGTGTTTGGCTCCATTATTTTCTTAAAGAAGTGGAATTTAAAATATCAATCAAACCTTTAATGTGCGTCTAATCACGAGCAAGAGAGGAGAGAAGAGCAGTTTCATATTCATTGCCATAACGACGGACATAGATCGATTATACATACATCCATACCCGCAAAGCAAACAAACTAAATGTTAATAAAATGCTTATGGGTTTCGGAAAAGCACCTTCTCTCTCTCTCTATTTTTTACTCTCTAGAATAATTTTGATCCGCCGCTATCCCTAAGAATGATTAAAGAGCAAGGTAGGAATGTAAGAGCGAGTGAAAGAGTTTGCAAGGGAGAATTACAGAGACAGGAGAGTTCTCTCCTTTCTTCTTCTTCTCTGCTTCATGGATGTTACTGTCAAATTACGCTACCAGGGAAGTAAATCCAACAGAGCTTAACTTTTTTTTTTAAATATAAAATTATTGTTATATTATTATAATTATTTATAATTTGATTTATTATATAAAACCACTTCATATTTTCCCAAAATTTGCAGCTTCCTAAATTTTGTTTTGCTGTTCATTCAAGTGCAAGAAACATATCTCCCATGTTTACAGAACCAATAACAAAGCAACAAACAAATACCCATCACCATTATAATCGTTGTCCCTTCAATAATGCTTCTAAAAACCTGCATTTTCGTCAAGTGTCTCTTCTTCTTTTTATCTTCTACTGTGACAATTTCTGCACTCAATCTTACTCTACCACATCAACATCCTGACCCTGAATCTGTTGTTCAAGATTTGCAAAGGTAAGGCTTTAAAACCCATCTCGGTTTTGCTTATTTCGTAATTTTAACACATGGGTTTTGCTCATTTTCCAAATTCTTCGAGCTTCTCAGTACGTGAAAGTTCCTATTTTCCCCCTTTTTTATGATTTTCAGTTTTCTACCCCGTATCACTCTGCTTTTAACAGAGTTTCAACCAAAAATCCCATCTTGCTCCTGTTCATTACTTACTCTCAGTCCCAGTGTTTCCCAGTTTCAAAGATTCTCTTCAAACAGCAGCGAATACTACTTTCCTTGTAGTTCTAGCATTTTCTCACGAAACAAACGGAGCATTCCTCTGTTTTCCCCTGCTTCTCAACCCATATACATTTCATTTTCCACAATTTCTGCTCATTTTCTCTTCATTTTCTTGCAGGAGTGTAAATGTCTCACTTTCAAGAAGACAAACTCTTTCCATTCAACAAAGTGACCAATGCCTTACCGGAAATCCCATCGACGACTGCTGGCACTGTGATACCAACTGGGCTGCCAACCGCCAACGCTTAGCCGACTGCAGCATCGGCTTCGCTCAAGGCACACTCGGTGGAAAAGGCGGCCAGATCTACGTCGTCACCGACTCCTCCGACCGCGACCCCGCAAACCCAACACCTGGCACTCTCCGCTACGGCGCCATCCGAACCGAGCCCCTGTGGATAATATTCTCAGGCAGCATGCTCATCAAGCTTAAACACGAACTCATCATCAACAGCTATAAAACCATCGACGGCCGCGGAGCCAACGTCCACATCACCGGCAACGGCTGTTTAACTCTCCAGTACGTTTCCCACGTCATCATTCACAACATTCACATTCACCGTTGCAAACCCTCTGGAAATACCATGATAGCATCGTCCCCAACGCACGTCGGCTACAGGGGACGATCGGACGGCGATGGGATATCCATATCTGGGTCGCAGAAAATCTGGATCGATCATTGCTCTTTGAGTTACTGTACTGACGGATTGATTGATGCGATATTGGGGTCCACCGCCATTACGATTTCGAACAATTATTTTTCTCATCACAATGAAGTGATGTTGTTGGGACACAACGATCAGTATGCACTGGACAATGGGATGCAAATTACGATCGCCTTTAATCACTTCGGAGAGGCGCTGGTGCAGCGTATGCCCCGGTGTAGACGCGGGTATATACACGTGGTGAATAATGATTTCACTGCATGGGAAATGTATGCTATCGGAGGTAGCGCTAATCCGACGATTAACAGCCAGGGGAACCGGTATATCGCTCCGGCGGATGATGATGCAAAAGAGGTAACTAATTTTGTTTTTTTTTTTCCGTAAATATTGAATTTTTGCGCTGTTTTTGTTTACTCTGTGAAATTATATTTTATAACTTTATTTAAGTAGACACTGTGGTCCAAGTTCCAAGTTGGACTTCTAGGTGATATCGTAATCAGAGGTTTGTTGCAAAAATTTTGATATATTTTTTTTAATTTCTGATTTTTATTATATTATTATTGCAAAAATTGTGTATTTTTATTTTGATATTATTTGTTCAAATTGTAAAAAACCTGGAAAGGAAAATAATTTTTTTTTTTTTTTGCTAAAATAAAGATAAAATTTAATATTTAATATCCCACAGAATAATGATAGTGGCTGTCAGGGATTAAATTTCTGTACTCAGTCTTCCCTGACCCGTCAGTTTGTTCAAAGACTCTATTTCCTTTGTTTCAAATCTCTTCAGTCTTCAGTCTTCACCACCTTTTCAGCCCGTGTATCGTACCCTGAATGTATTCCATGATTTTAATGGATTAAACGCTTGAGTTAGGTGACGAAGCGCGTGGATACTGACGAGGGGGAATGGGCAGACTGGAATTGGAGAACTGAGGGGGATATAATGGTTAATGGAGCCTTTTTTGTGCCATCGGGTGTGGGTCTTAGCACTCAGTACGCCAAGGCTTCAAGTGTTGAGCCAAAATCAGCTGGTCTCATTGAGCAGCTTACCATGAACGCTGGCGTCTTCGGTGGGGCAAGGTACTTTTTTTACTTTCCTAATCTACCCCTCCTCTTTTATTAACTGAAATAACTGTCACTTTTTAGACTTTGTGTAACGGGATTTTGATTTTCATCTTTTCATCATAAGCAAAACGTGATTAATGAATAAATGATACCCTAATAATTGTTATCTAGTAGACTTTTCGGACTTTTTTTTTTAATATTTAAAAACTTTTTTCAATATAATGTTCAGGAATTTGAGATTGGAACCTCCCTCGTTTTCGGATTGAGAAATAATATTAATACCTATAGATAGATAGATAGATAGATAGATAGATAGATTTGCTCAGACAAAACTGTTTTTCTAATTTGTAATAACTTTTTAACGTAACATATGTTGATGTTGGGTGATTCCAATTGATAAATTTTGGGTTATGAATTCCGATTGATTCATATTGTCACAAGATTACCCTTCGTAACAAAGCAATTCCTTTGCAATGAAGATCTTATTAAAAAAAAGAAACAGAGCAACTCTTTTCTAATATTACGACTTAAATATTACTAACAATGTAACCAAGATATTTTTGTTGCAATGCATAAATTTTTTATTCCAAGAGTTAAGGATATGTTTGTTTTGTCATTATAGAATTAAAAAACTTTGTAATTGGGTGTAATTAAACAGTTTTGGTGTGTTTGTCTGGCTGCATAATTATACAGTTGATTGATATAATTAAACTTTCTTAATTACATAGTTCAGTTCAGTTCTTAGAGGGTGAGAATTGTTGGAATTATACAGTTTTATTTTTTTATTTTTATAATTATAAAAAATATATTTTCTCATATTTTTAACTTTCTTTAAAACTCTTCTATTTTATTTTTTCTTTTACTCTTGTTACACCGTTTTTTATTTACCCTCTAAAATTGCTTCACATCAACAAGACAACAACTATCCGGGTATACTCATACAATTTTTTTTTTAAATTATTAATATCTCTGTCATGTATATGCAATTGATAGATCTTTTCTTTTCTTTTTTTCTTTATATATATATATATATATATATATATATGTTTCTTTGTTAACGTCTCTGTCATATATGCATATCTCTCTCTCTCTCTTTTTTTTTTTTTCTAATGCCATGTTGTTAACATTCTGTATACATATTATTTCTGTTCATTAGTTAATTTCTCTGTATATATACATCTTGTTAAACATATATTATTTAAAACTGTTTTGTGGACAAATTTTTACTTGTTTAAAATTATATATATTTTTAATTTAAATAATTTATTAGTAATTAAAATTTATTTTTATACTGTTTTTATATTTAAAATAATCAATTTTATAATTATACAGAATATTATCAAATATGACATCGTATAATTATATAATTATAATTAAATATCATTGTGTAATTAAAAAATTATAAAAAATTATATGATATATAATTACACAGTTTATTAATTACATAATATATAATTATAAATAAATCAATTTTAAATAATAAAAAATAGATGAAGTTTTGAAATATATCTTTCTGTTATCCATAACCATAAACTAAAGTTTTGTTAAGGTTAAGAAACAATGTTAATTAAAGGAAACAATTTGTTTCGATTAGCGAGCTAGAATAGAACGGTAACGTATTACTATTTTTTTTTTGGCTTTTATATTATTGGGTACCGCGTTATGATGCCTGTGCTTTGAGATTCTAGCTGACCAGACTACACGACACGAGGCAAACACAGCCTCACTCATAATTTTATTGGCACGCTGGTGAGTTCACAGCCCCTCTAAAAGTTATTTCCTTTAGAAAATTTTGACCAACTTTGAATCTCAAAGTTAAATATTAGACATATAGACTATAGTGCATGTTTGGGCAGTTTTTGTAATGGTTCTCAATTTTTTTTTGGTTAAAAATTTTATTAAATAGATAAAAATAAAAAAAATTATAAATTTTTTTAATATTTAAAATATAATAAATTAAAAAAAAAGTTTTCTATCCTTTTCTCTTTCTCTTCTCGTTACATACACATATAATATTTTTTTATTTTAAAAATATCTTTCTTAATTTTTTAAAAATATTTTAATTTAATTAAATCAAATATCTTTTACGATAATTTTAATAAAAAAAAGATTATTTTATCTATTATACCAAATAAATTTATAAAAAAAATTATTTTAATTTTAAAATCTTTTTTTCTTAAGAAAAATAAAATTAATTTTTAAATATTTAAAAAATTTTCTCAAATAAAATCATAGAATCATCGGTAAATTAAACTTTTTGTTTGATTGGACCGAGCAAAATATTTAAATCTATAACTTATTTGGGTAGTATGATTAATTGAAGTTATTTAACCATATGCTACATAAAACATGTAATGTAGTTATTTTATAAGGGTACTTGCTCGGTTGTCTCTGTAACGGAGACGTTTGTCCAAATCAGAAGCACAAGAAAATGTGCATGCATGTCGGTTAACAGAGTAAAAAGTCATTATTGCAAGAAAAAATAGGGTAGATGATCTGGTTATATTCTCTTCTCACTTGAGAGTGCTTTCCAGCCGGAAAAAATGGGGCCGTTTCAATATACGCCTTTTCAAGTTTGTGGGCTCCATCTATGATATGACATAACTATACATGACAACCAGCGACATGCATCTCTATTGAAAAGCCGAAAAGTGCTTTCCCTATGACCACTTACCTGCTTCCTATTATTGACTTTTGCTGCTAACCATTAAGCACTTTGTTTCACCATAATCTTTTTGTGGCATTGGTTACTATAATGTAGATTTGGTTACTTTCTATTTAACTCTCAACATTTTTATATATCCAATTATTTTTCATTTTTTCTTCTTCCTCCAATGTTCCTATCTATCATCTTCCAATAAAACTTGCTAGACATGAAATGTGATAATATGAAACTTAAGTAAAGCTCCTTCCCTTAGAATAATTCTTTCATAGTGGTAATTGGCAGAATATATTTGCTTTTATGGTTGAAGCATGAGGGAATCATCCTAATTGTGTCTACGATTAATGCAATGTTAAGAGAACACTAAAGTTCCTCTTCCTCAAATAATTCCTCGTGTCCTTAATTGGCAGAATAATATACACTCTTATAGTTGTGGGGAATTGTCTCAAATAGTAGATGAAGGGATAAAATTTAAAGCAACTGTAATAAGATATTAGAATGGGATGAAAATTTTTTCTTTCCAACTTATGGAGGATGATTGCATTTTGTTTTTTGAGTGATTTTTTGTTACTGGAAATACTTTTTGAAGATAACAGTTATCGTTACATTGATGCTCCTGTTCTATGTTTTTCTATTCGGAAAAGAGAAAGAAAATCTTTAAACTGTTTTGAGCCTTAGGAATTGACGTTCTTTAACATTTTGAAAAGGAATTCTCATGATTTGATTTACACTTACCTTCGTGATCCATATGGAGCCCCAAAATTTTAGATCTTCACCAAACTGCCTCTTATTATAACAATGCAGAAGCAGCTTTGGATTGTCTCTCTTATATTGGATTTGTATCCTCTTAATATCAGATTTATTTAAGCCAAACCTTTTTTTGTTAAGTCATAAGAGTTACTGTTATATCCTTTTGACATACATTCATTCGTTTGGATTCTATTATCCCAGGGACAACGGTGAGAGCATTTCTTATCCCGGATTCAGCGGTAATGGGACCGGCAACAGCATATTGGGGTCCCATGGGGGCGATGGTGACTACTTTGGAATGATATTTGGGAGCGGCGCACCACCACAACCACCACCCTCATCTCCAACGTCCATCTTTTTGTCAATTCTAATTATTTTAATTTTGTACACTATCACCAACCAAGGTGCTCTAGTATCATTACAATTATGATTGTTATAAAAAATTAAAAAAATAAGATAGAAAAAAATAATGGAAGAAAATTCATTTCTTGATTTGTTTGATCGCATTATTATTAATTTGTCATTTAGTCTGCCCTCTAAACTTGTAGCATATTATAACAAATTATAGTCTCAACAACTAGAGGTGTGATATTTCTAATATGTGGACCATAATTATAATATTAGGTTAATAACAAATATTTATATATATATGATTGTTGATGTTGCAGCTCTATTCCCAGTTGAACAAACCACTCCAAGAACACCAAAGCTTTACTGTCGAAGCTTCAATCTTTCAGAAATCCAGAACACCATTTGAACACAACACTTGAACCACTTCACTGAAAAACCAGAAAAGCAAGAATAAAGAAACCACGAAAATACAGAAAAAAACAGAATGAAAGGAAATCAAGAACAACTCCTCAGTAATGCCTCGTATCTTTCTGTTATTGAAAAACTAGCAGACTTCTCCAAGAAAGCTACTCTTAAAACCGAAAGATTTTTAACCCGTATCCCACATAATTAGTTTCTGTATATTTATAAACCAAAAACAAACCAACTAACTATTCACGTGTAAAGACCATTTTACCTTTACTCAGTTTTACAAACCTTGCAAATTGGTCCATTATTCCTTGCAAACTAGTCCACTAACAGAAAACAACATTAACGAAACACTGATTACAACATGATCAAAACTAATTTTATAAAGGTAATGTGATCATTCGAGCAAATTAGGAACTTCTTTGACGTAAATAAAAAAAAATATATTTATTTGTAAAAATTAAAAAATCCAGGGACCTGAAAATTATTACCTCTATGATTTATGTTTAGAGAGATTGAGAGAGAAAAGAGGCTAATGGCAAAATTTATCATCTATCTATCTATAGCTAGGTAATAGATAGATAGATGGATAGATATTTAGATGGATTTTGCTTATTCTGACAAAATTTATCATCTATCTATCTATAGCTAGATAATAGATAATAGATAGATAGATGGATAGATGTTTAGATGGATTTTGCTTATTCTGACAGTGATAACTGAAAAAATAGAATTTGGTAGTGATAACACAAACCGTGATCTTAAACCATTCGATAAAATCATAATTTTAATTGATTTTATGGTTTAAAATCGCGATTTTGGTAATTATGATATTAATTATATAATATTAATATTAAATATATATTATTTCAAATCATACAATTTAACATATAAATTGTTCCCATTAATTAGCAAATTAATGATTTATGATGTTTACTTTTTTTTTAATCAACACTCTTCAAAACTCAAGCAAACAAATAGTATGATTTAATCGGAATTTTAATAATATTGTACAGTTCAATAAAATTAAGACTGACAATATATTTGTTCACTCAAATTAGAACATTGTGCTTAATATTAAAATTTTAAAAATTTTATAATGAATAAATTTTGAGATATTAAAGTGTTTGTGTATAGTTACACATTTTACCTGGAGATGACAAGATTAATGAATAAATATCTTAATTACCATTACGGTTGATTTAACTTAAACTTTGAAATTATTATTTTTTTATTGTTTTGTATTATATATCTTAATCATTTGTCCATGATTCGAAAAGGTAACAACTAATTAGTTATTGATTCATTTAATCCAGTTAATTAATTTAACTTATCCGATGGTTTTCATTACCTAGACTAATAAATAAAATAATTAATGAATTAATTTATCTTAATTATGGTTAAATTTTTCTGATTTTGTTCCAATAATTGAAGAATGAATTAATGAAACCGGTGGAAATTCTTTCGTCAATCAGTATCGATCCACCGCGTCTTCGAGATCCTACAATACGCATTATTTATTTATTTTTCAGAAATAAAATTTCGGTAGCACATGGAATATCTCGTCGATAAGAATGGTTTACCGGAAAAATTCCATTGAAATCGAATCATTATAAGATTGAAAGATATGGTATGGATGGATGTTATGGTTATTATTCAGCATTATAAATTAATAAATAGAGATTTTGGGTTTCATATCATTTATTGCACCATATATATTCCCATGTTATCAATTTCTTCTCCTTTCTTTAGAAGATCTATCTTGTCTCTTTATCAATCATGTTATAAATATTGATTCCTACAAATCAATCAATCAATCAATAAAACCTTATCGCCAATCCCATGTTTACGTCACATTCATGTTGCATGATTTTGACACCCATCATAAGCCATACCAATACGATATGCTTTCAATTGTTTCCACGTTCGAAATTGTCCATTACAAGAAATAATAAATAAAAATAATTTGATTTCTTACATTTTACATAAACTAATATCCACATTTTACATATTCTTAATCCTCACAATTGAAATAATTTTAGTACAATCAAAACACATTTAACTATTTGTTGAATAATAATTTATTATTTATTTATTTATCAGCATATAAATATGTTGTAACATAAAATAATTGAGATATCTTTGCCTAACTTTCATGTGGTTACTTTACACATCCAACTATTAAGATATGATCTTTGATTTTTAGCTATTAAGATATGATCTTTGATTTTTTACTTTCTCAAATATGTAAAATAATAAAAAATTAAATAACGTTACACACTTTTTGATAAAAAAATTTTGATATCTAAGTCAATAAAAAAAAATGATAAGATGAAAAAAAATAAAGGTAAAAAAAAATAATCTTTCAAAAGAGAGAGTTATAGATGGTTGTTCTTACTCCTCTTTTTTTGGGATATTTTTCGGATCTTTTTTTTTAGCAAGTGAGCCACCTCTTTTATTTTTTCTATCTTCTCTTCTTTTTTTTTTTTTGATTAATCATTGAAGAATGAGAATGATATGATAGCCTGTTATAAAACAGTACGTTAATCGTTTTTTACTTAATGATGATATTATATCATGCGACAGAGTTATGAATGCATTCTCTTTATCGCATTGATTGTATCTTGACAGATAATAGGACAGAGTGGCTTTTGAGGTTGCGAGACCTACTCTATTACCATCACATCCATCCTTTTCAAACCCTTCTAAATTTTTTGAGTCCTTAAGGTAAATTCGTGTTAGAGGCTGGACGCAGGTAAAACTAAGAATTTACTATCCCTAATGCAATGAGAGATCCAGTAACAAGTCGTCAAGGCGACTAAGGGTCAGACGTGGATTAAACTTCTTGTATGAACTTCTAGAGGCACGAATTTACTTGAAACACTGGATTTAATCAATCCAAAATTAGGGGGGTTACGTGGCCCCAAGAGTTTATGAAGAGTTAGGGTATTTTCGACGCGATTAAAAATTGATCATTTGATTTTTTCTAATTATTTTTTATCTTAACAACAAATATTACAAATTAATATAAGAATCTTGTATAAATGTCTGATACATACTCTATTTTTTAATTAAAATAATTAAAAATTGATGAAAATAGACTCTGATTAGTTAATTCGATTAGTTTGTTAATTATTGGTAATATAATCGTCGTAATAATAATTTTACACATATTTTGGGTAATAAAAGAAAATAAAAACCAATTGCTTTTTTCAATAATATTAAATAAATTTTATGTATTTAAATTTTATTCTACCTTTTAATTTCTTTTATGAAAGTTAAAAAAATAATTTACTTGTAATATTACAAATCAAACCTCAAAGCTACGTTTTATGTTAATTCAATATGCTGACACGGTTAAGTCCGTCTGGATAGATGTTGGTTGTTTTGAATTTGAACTTCCAAATAATCATTGCTATGTTGTCTGCCTAATCCAGTAAACTCCCCCCCC
>JAVXUL010000009.1:9822437-9835536 GCA_035590515.1 Trichilia minutiflora
GTATCAGATAACCATTTATTTGATGTGCGCACTGTTTTTATTTGAAACATTTGAAATTTGATATGTGTACATATTGTGAAGTTTGGGTGTTGATTTGATGTGCTATGATTATTAGAAGTATTTTTGAAAACAGGAATTGTGAAAGCCTTACAAGCCTACAGGGGTATTCTGGAAATTGAGTACACCCTGAAGGTTTGTGGCGTCTGTCACAGGTGAGCTCCACGGATCGGGGTGTGACAAAATCAGTCTAGGATTCCTGATTTTAGTAGTTACTATGCCCAAACAAATACAAACAGCAAAGAGAAGGAATGGGATTAGCCACCTTAATAGTCCTGCACGAAACGATAAACAAAATTCGATGCAAATCTTTACATTAATGAAATAAAATTTTAAATTATATATGTTCATGTAAAACGGTAATAATGCAGTTGTGTCCATTTCCGTTGCTTTGCTTTTGCTAAATTATACCGTCCAGCCATAACATAATCTCTATATAGGAATTAAATCAAAGAATGGTTAACCTGAAGCTAAAAGAATTTTACTCTTATCTAATCGATTACCTATTGTAGCTTTTAAAATGAATGCTAATCGATTACCTATTGTAGTTTTTAAAATGAATGCCCTAACCAATCAATTAACCAGAACGCCAGTTCCTGAAGCAACTTCTTCCAGCTTCTTCCACTTCAGTTCCCGTTGCTCTTCTAATTCTTCAGCCATTGCTTCTTTCTCCTTGTGTTGCCTCTGGCATTTTTCAAACAATTCAGCATCCATCTCTTGGAACATCCTTCGCACATTGGCAGTAAGCCCATGGATGGCTTGATTCCAGTGAGTCTGCAAGTTCTTCTCCAATGGTTCAAAGATTATTGGGAAAATCACACTACGGTTCTGAGCAATCAAGTCTACCATGTGCTCGTTATTCCACAAAAACAGAGCTCGTTCTGCAACCTGCCATGTGCATTTAAGTGAATAACACTTTTCCAATAAAATCTTCCTACAGCAGAGGACGGCATATTTTAATATTTGTACGTTAATTCTAGTTGAAGCAAATGAAGATGAGTAACTAACAGATCAAACAGCCTTTAAACATGGAAAAGAATGCAAAGGAACAAGAAAACACGAATGTACTCAATATCATAATAATAGCTACAAATAACTTATTGATAACAATATAATCCCTTGCTCAACAAGGGCATCTGTGGATACTAATTTACTCTAAGAGTACAAATCCAACGGCATAAGAACATCATAAGAACATTCAACTAAAGAATGGATAAAAATTTTAATGACATGTCCACCTGACATTGCAACACAACCCATCACTATACTCAATGTCAAGGTTAACATCTCGTCATGACTACTATAATCAAATGATGCAGCTGATTGTAAATTAAACTTTGTTTAAATATGACATGTGGAAGCAAGGGATATTAAAAAATTAGAATATGATAATACCATTTAACTCTCATTTGTTACCAGCAGTAGCTCTCATTCACAAGTCACTCCACGTATCGTGTGTTATGAGCCTTAAAGCACTCCAATCAAGTATGTCAAATAATGCAATCAATTGGTATGCAATAGCCAACAAAAACTATAGCTGAAACATCTTTAACAGAATAAAAATACAGTCAATATCATGCAATTAAGAAATGGCATGTAGAATTAATAAATTGCTAGAAGTATGAAAGATCCTTCTGAGATTATACATCAGTCAGATTTAGCCAACATGATAAGTTAAATAGCAAGTTCCTAAAGAGGCTCTTTGGATACATTCCTGAATCCACAACTAAGGAAGCTAAAAGCTTACTAAATTTTACATCAATGAAAGGGTAAGACCAATTAAGCCTATGTCGTGAAATATGCACCGCAACTCAGATGGCACGTTCTTGGCTTCAAAAATGTTGTACCATGGAAAACAACCAGGTCAAAAAGTGAATTTTATGATCTTATCCTAAGCGCAAGGGGTTGTGTCATAGACTATAACATGGCCAATATACAGGTAAAAATTCAAAAACCACTAGAACATCAAAATATTAATAAAGCAGGACTAAGTGAATGAGGGATAGAGATCTCAGCAGCAGACTATAAATTGAAAGGAAATTAAAATTTATGATTTAATTACACATTAACTATATTTATGCACAAAATTCTAGAATTGAAATTTACCAACAGATATAGATAATTTCATCAATCTTAAACCATAATGTTAAATCACGAGACTAAACTGTAATACCACGACATACATAAATCAAAGAAGCTATAAATGATCATGAACCTGGAAATGATAGCTAGTAAGGCAGCGACCAATCTGTCTGAACAGAGGAACCATGCACTGTTGAAACTCTGCAGCACCTGTTGCATCCAGAATTTCTTCTAATTCTCCAAGAAACAAA
Source organism: Trichilia minutiflora (assembly GCA_035590515.1). NCBI lineage: Eukaryota > Viridiplantae > Streptophyta > Magnoliopsida > Sapindales > Meliaceae > Trichilia > Trichilia minutiflora. Next base: position 9,824,828 of record JAVXUL010000009.1, read on the forward strand.
ACTTCCTTTGGACAATTCGTAACTGGCCAATACTTCAACAACCCCTTAATGACAGTATCCGCCAACCTGTAATCTTTCTCAACAAACCGTGTAATACAATAAGTCAACTGTTGATGATAGGAAGAAACACCTTTTGGCTTATGTAATGGTAACAGTGCGCGAACAAGAAACAATTTATGTTCCTCTTTCATTGGTAACGCAAGCCCATTGATTATACTACCTAAAATTTCCAATAATTCCCCAATCCCACTATGTCTCTGTTTCTCGAAAATAAACCTATAAAACACATTATTTATCCCACACCTAATAAATGGCCGATGTGCCATAAACTTCCCGTATATCCTATGAAGCACCATTTTCAAAAATTCCCTCTCTCGTGGATCTTCTGAATCAAACAAATCAAGTAACCTCAACACAAATTTATGGTCAATATACCTTTTAGCAATCTTTGTGTCCGCTCCGGATGATACGATATATCTCAACAAGAGTTCATATACAATTTGCAAATGCGGCCAAGCGGGCTCGAACCATGCGTCGTCCTCATCCGGATCGTTTCCATCAACCAAGGACCCTGTGTTTTCATAAGAAGCGGGTGGCAAACACCTAAAAATATTAATCGAAATCATGGTCATTAAATGTTCTATCATGTGTTCATTAATTTTACTTGAATCCGATTGAATAAAATTGGCCAACTCAAGCAATGTTCGTTTCTTAATCTCTTTTTCGCGTGACATTTTCAAATTATCGCTAAAGTCACACAACACGCAACAAAGTTTAGTCTTTCTAATGAATAAATTCAACTTCTCAGACGACGAGACGTCACGAAATTGTGGCAAGTTCTCAATCACAGCATTCGGAACTACAGGAACAGGCTTAAGTGATGGCATCCCCGGCTGTGACTCAAGAACATTCCCGACAGACGAATGGTTCACCGTCACAAGCATTTCGTTGGAAACAGATTTGGATCCCTTCCTATGTCCACGCTTGATGATTTTGTTAAACATCTTGTTTCTCTCAATTCAATTCAGAAACCTTACCTAGAATTCGTTTGTTTGTTTGTTTGTTTTTACTTGTACGACACCGTTTTACCAATCAAAAACCTATAATAAAAAACCCAAAAAAAAAGAAAAGAGAACAAAAATTAAACTCTGAACGTATGAAAAGGACATTGAAGGTGGATAGTGAAAGAAAGTTACCTCTATTGGGTTGAACTAGGGAGAGATTTGGGAGCCGAGATATCGAAGGAGAGATATCATCTGCGATTAGAGAATGTGAGAGTGTTTGGGATGCGAGAAAGTGAGCGAAATGATAGGAAGATTTTGTGAGAAAATATGAGTTGCTACTGTCTGAAGAAGAAGGATGAAATTTAAAACTAAAATGGGGAAATTTTGAAATTTGATTTTCTGTTATTGACTGATCTTTAGCTCGTTATGTCACATGTCTTGTTTGGTTTGTATTGATTTATTATTATTTTTTTTTTTTTTAGGGAGAAACGCATTTACCCTATGGTTTTTTTAAAATAATAAATATCGTTGTAATAAAATATTTATAACAAAAATTCTTCTATAAATTGCTATCAATAATAAATACCCCGTATAATTTGTTAAATTTTTATATTTCTCATTAGCTGCTTATTATTATGACAATTAGCAAAAAACGACTTCTTCTTCTTCTTATAATAATTAATAAAATATAACAATTAACCAAAAATATAAATTTAATGAAGAGGAGGGTATTTATTATTTTTAAAAATTATAAAAGTTTTTTATTATTATCAATAATTTTTGTCACGTGATATTACTGTGCTCCTCATTTTATTTAAAGAAAAAATAAAAATAATTTTAAAAAATTATGTTTGATTAAGACAACTTTGATCACATTCATAGGATAATCTTGACCTTGTTTTCAAGATTAATATTGGTATTTTTTTTCTAAAAAATATAAATTAATTTAAAACTTTTACTTCATTGTATTATTAACCTAGAAATTACCTTTAAAAGGTTAATTAAACCATCGTATCATTTATACGATAATTTGAGATAATTTTCTTTTTTAAATATCTCTTAACATACATATCATAAAACTTACTGAAGTTGGCTGCAAATGTTTTTCTAAAATAATAATAATAATAACAACAACAAAGGGATATTAACAGATATATCTCGCCGAGGTTTGTAAAACTATTACATAGAAAGATAATTTGAGGAAAGACACACTTAACACCCTCGACCGTTTGTTTACTAACTAATTTTGTTGAATTACTGAATTAACCTTTATTTTTTGACTTTGGCAAAACCCCGAAATGTTGATGATCGCTGAAATCCGTTGCTTCCCTACCTATTGAACCTTCCTTAGATTAGCCACTCGATTCATAATCTTGGTGGGATTATTCTACCCCCTTTGGTTTTTTTGGCCCGAGTATACCTGCATTTAATGAAAGCACTAAAAGGTGAAAACCAATAAAATACATGAGCAAGAGGAAAAAATCCAAGTTATTAAAACTAACTTCAACTACGTGTTATGGATAAAGTTTCATTGTTTTCCTTCTAATCTCTTCACATAAATTGACAGTGGGTAATCCTCCGAATTGGTTGATCCAGCTATTAAAACTTGCTGTCATTTTGTTGGTAACATGAATTGATTTCGCCAATGTTGACAGCTTTGTTTACGCTAATTGTAAGTAACACGTATGTTAGAAAGGCAAGAGTGTGCCCCCTACTGATTTTTTTGATTTCATCTATATAGTAATAAAACTAACCTTGATTTTCAGGCTTGGAAGCAGACCAGGAAAGATTCTTCAGTGCTGCCCCATAGTAATTCTTCCTAAAGTTTGCATATACGTGCCTGCAGCAGTACCTCTGATCAGAATTTGGAAACACGTTTGCAAGCGCATCCAAAATACCCTTTTGCCTATCAGTCATGAAGCATAAGCTAAAGCCCCCATTCACTCCAACTTCGTCATATAATTTTCTTAAAAACAACGCCAAGAGTTTTTGTTCTCACACTTCACAACAGAAAAAGTTGGAGGATAAAACCCACAGTTGGCAACAATGCCAACCACCACTAAAATCACTCCCTTATAGGGCCCTTTAAGATGACAACTATCTAGCCCTGTAAAAGGCCTGTATCCTTGGTAAAATCCCCTTTTTTGTGCATCAAATCTGACGAACAATCTTTTAAACCTAGGTTCTATCTCATTTGGAAGTCAATCTGTGTCCACATTGACCAAGGAACCCATATTTGACTGATTAATGGCTCTTACATATCTGTGCAATTTAGAGAAGGAAGCTTTATAGTCTGCACCCAGAAATTCAATTGCTTTAACTCTATCCCTGTAGAGTCTAATAGTTTGACAAATCACTTTAAATCTTCTAAGCTTACTTGCTATCACCTTGATATTAATCTCTGGATTTAGCTCTAACCAGGTGGAGAAACTGAGCTGCAATTCAAGTTGGGGTAGCTTCATAATTGTCGAAGATTCGTACAACTATAGGTGGGGTCAAATATTTTAATTTGAAATGATAGCTTGTCCCAAGATGGGCTTACATGGATTCTCCATTCACATCCTTCAACTGCACAATTGCATGTGACCTTGTGCCTTTTCGGTCTTCACCCTCTTCAATGTGAAACCTTGTTTTATTGCATAAACTTGAAGCACCTTTCAAAAATCTTGTACACTGTAGAATGCATGTCCCACTTTCAGCTCTATGTTACCCATAGCATCCATGAGTGGTCAAAACCACCACTTCTTTTATATCTTAATGCAGGGTGTTCATCATCAGAGTCATTGTCGGTACATCACTATCATTCTCAGATTTGATAGTCAGACATGGTACCATCTTTATCATCATCTGCCATGTTGGAAAAATCTTCCTCAGAGTCAGACACCATTATGTCAGGGTTAGATCTGCTCTTTCACACAACAGCATAGTAGCAGCAACTGCACTGTCCAATTTTGCCTGCAATGGTTCCACAATTGTGATGGCATTTTCTGGCACTTGACAGAGGTGTTCTGCTTTCTCAAATGCAGGGTATTCAGGTTTTCAGGTGCAGTTTGTGATAAAGGTGAAGGGCTTGAATGATTGAGAATAATCTTAATGGAGGATTGGTACAAATCTGCAACACTTCTCAGTGGATATCTGTTCTCACTCCAGGGATACGGCACATCAAAAGTAACGCATTCCCATTCACAAAGACTCCCCTCCCAGTGCACGTGTTTAATATCTTCCGACAGCTAATTTAGATTTCAATACTCAGGATACACTCTGAAAATGCTAACTAATTTACAATGTCACACCAAACTTCAATTTTCTTCATGCTGCACAATAAAATCAAACACAGATGAGTTTAACACATGTCAAACTCAAAAACATTTTCAGTACCTACTACAAGCACAGCTATTAAATGCTGAAGTACACACAAGCACAATATATGAACTCGATCCATATCCTGAAATCCTATTTCACAGCTGATAGCTCATAACCTAATATCCCTTATTTTTTTCTGTTAAAATGACCAACTACAAAGACCATTTTCAACTCAAACATACACAAAGCCTACTGACCTCAAACAGCAAGTTCAATCAATTAAATTAATACCTACACAACAAAAAAAATAAAAACATAGATACATTACCAGATACCAAGTACCTTAAACCCACTTTCTAACAAACATTTGAATACCCAAAATCCCTAATTTTTACAGTATAACATCACCCAGCACAAGATAACCATTCAATTCAAATCAAACTTTCCAACGTTCATAGCATATATAAGTAAAGAGTTTTACTCGGTCAGTAACAAAAAACATAACTAATATATAAATCAGTTCACGAACAACATGAAAATCGATTCAATAGGTGAAATCAATAACAACAAAATATGTATATAAATAACATATGAATCAGTTAATAAAAAATATCAAAATCAATTCAATATGAATCACCGACACATGCAAATCAAACCAAAAATATCAGAGAATCAAAGACATGCATGTGGGAAGAATCAACAGATACCTTTAATTAGTGGAAAATCCCTAGCGTTGAACTCTCAGTCATGCAACTTCTTCCGAATTTTCCCAAACGAGAGAACACAAGCTGAGAGTAGATTGTAGATTTCCCACCATTGATCGTGATGCACAAGCATTTTGCATGAAAAACGGATGAACAGTCGACGTATAGGGCGAAAATTCGTCATTTCGATCGTTTCTTTCTCTACGGTTTCCGAAACCTAAGAACTACCTGTAAATAGTTTAAGACATTCAGACAGTTGATCACACGAAAGAGGGAGGTTACTGCGCTATTACCAATATACCCTGAATATGACAGTCAACTCACGGTCAACCAAAGTTACAAACGGTTCAGGGTTGTAAAGTGTGCCTTTCCTCAAACAATCTCTCTCTCTGATAGTTTTGCAAACCTCAGTGGAGGTATAACAACAAATAATAAAGTGCATATAAAAATTGGGGGAAATGTATAAACCAGAAAGTAATCACATATTCGGACTTTTTCATGGTACCTTCTAATGTTAAGATACGTTCTTCTCCAAGGGCACGTATTACATAGCACTTGTAGAATTCTTGCTGACGTCCATCGGCGATATAGTCATTCAACAGACGTATGACTTAACTCCCAGCCTCACCAATTCTCCTTCCGACAAATATTGTAGGGGGGAATTGGGCTTACAGCTTACTTCCGGAATTTTTATTGTAACATAATATTACGTACTCGCAGCAAACGAATCAGAATACACGATTTTCCATTCTACCCCCCTAGGAACCAATGGACGAATATAATAAGGCAAATTGACAAATTTTTTTTAACAAACTTCCTGAAACATTAAACATAACAGCAATTCGTACAATTGCATAAGGCAAGACAAGTCTATCATAACTATTGCGCATAACCAACCGGAAGTTTAGAGGAAAACGAGTATACAAGCTTCCACATTTTCACCAGCGGAGCTCTGCTAAAAAAAAGTTTCATAAAAGATCATACAGGAAATAGATACCGAGCTCCAGATGAAGATACCACACTTAAACCCTAATGCAACAGGGCAAGAGAAACCTGTTATCTACAACCTAGATCTGAGAAACTTAACCTACATAATTTTATTTATATGACCGGTGCTACCACCCTCCTTTGCCATTTCCATCGCTTCACTTTCCCCAAGTGCTTCCTCCTGTTTTACCCCAGGAATCAGTTGCCCCCCAACCTCTGCCATCACTTCCTTCTCCTGCATCTTTTGAGTCACCTCCATCAGCAGCATTTGATTGATTCCAGGACTTGGGTGGTTGATCGTCATTACTGCCTCTGTTTTCAGAACCTGTACCACTGTTCCAACCTGATCCTTGGTTACCAGAAACCCCAGCTTGAGCACTATCACCCGATCCCTTGTTCCATCCTTCACCCTGGCTACTCCAGCCACCAGCTTGACTACTAGTTCCACTACTTCCAGATTTCCAACTCTGCCACTGAACTTTGTCTCGTCCTCCTTGGTTCCAACTGCTACCACCATCATTATTTTGCCATCCACCACTACTTTTGTTCACTTGGTTACTGTCAAAGCACTTGTATTCACCTGAATCATTACTGTTCCAACCACCATCTTGATCTCTCCTTCCACGGCCTCTACCTCCAAATCCTCCCCCATCTGAATTGTTCCTACCTCCAAACCCACCTCTGTCAAATCTGCCCCGACCTCCATAACCTCCTCTGTCAGATCTGCCTCGACCTCCATAACCTCCTCTGTCAGATCTGCCTCGACCTCCATAATCTCCTCTGTCAGATCTGCCTCGACCACCTAACCCTCCTCTCTCTGAACCCCCTCTACCCCCAAAGCCTCCTCTGTCCGAACCCCTTCTACCTCTAAAGCTCCCTCTATCGCCTCTACCTCTAAAGCCCTCACCAATTGTCCTATTATTAGAAGGTTCAGCTTGATCATTACTTCCAGAGTTCCAATTACTTTTCTTACCCCAACTAGATTCCTGGTTTGCATCACTGGATGCAGAGTTCCAATTTCCCTTGTTACCCCAGTTAGATTCCTGGTTTGCACCACTGGATCCAGAGTTCCAAATTCCTTTTTTACCCCAGCTAGATTCATGGTTTGCATCACCGGATACAGAATTCCAGTTTCCCCTTCTGCCCCAGCTAGAGTCGTTTCTCTCACCAGCACCACCTGATCCAGAGTTCCAGTTACTTTTCTTGCCCCAACCAGCACCATTATTTGTATCTCCATCACCACATCCTGAATTCCAATTGCATTTATTGCCCCAATTAGAATCCTGAATTCCTTGATCCCCCATGCCACCAGTTTCTTTATTTGTGCTCCATTCATTATTCCGAACAGATCCAGTATCATACACTGAAGCATTTGGTTCCTTCCACCAACCTGCTCCACCTCTGTCAGAAGTCTTGGACCTACCTTCCTGGTCATTGTTCCAACTTGATTGGTTCCCAGATGATCCATTGCCATTCCAATTGTCTCCCGGATCATCCTTCTTCCAACCTGAACCCCGTCCAAATGACCTTCCTCTACCAGATTGATCACTGAATCTTCGGCCACCTCCCTGTCCCCATCTCCCACCTCCATCAGATGCCTGTGGCTTTCCCCAATTGTCCTGTCGATCAGTTTGTTTACTCCATGATGATCCATCATCTCTTCTGCCCCAAGAAGATTCTACATCTTGTTTGCCCCATGACGACCCTCTGTTCTGTTGTTCAGCTTGTTTACTCCATGAAGATCCTCCATCTTGTTTGCCTTGCTGTTGTTCATCTTTATTACTCCACGAAGATTCTCCATCTTGTTTGCCTGATGAAGATCCTCCATCTTGTTTACTGCATTGTTGACCAGCTTGTTTACTCCAAGAAGATCCTCTCTCTTGTTGGCCCCAAGAAGATCCTCCGTCTTGCTTCCCCCATGACGATCCTCCGTCTTTTTTGCCATGCTGTTGCTCAGCTTGCTTACCCCACGAAGATCCTCCATCTTGCTTGTCCCATGAAGAAGATCCACCGTCTTGCTTGCCCCATGAAGATCCACTGTCTTGCTTATCATGTTGTTGATCAGCTTGTTTACACCATGAAGATTCTTCATCTTGTTTGCTGTGTTGTTGATCAGATTGTTTACCCCATGAAGATCCACTGTCTTGTTTGTCCAATGAAGATCCTCCGTCTTGTCTGCTGTGTTGTTGATCAGATTGTTTACCCCATGCTAATCCTCCCTCCTGTTTTCCCCATGAGGGTCCTCCATCAGCACCAAAGGCCTTTGCTTTGTTCCAACCGTCTGCCTGATCCTGCTTTCCAAAACCATCCTTCTTCCAGCCATTTGCTTCATCAGTATTTTTCTGATTTTGTTGGGTAGGGTCCCCCCTTGCATTTCCCCAGCTCACAGTTGGATTTTCAGCTGCAAGTGCTGACTTGTTCCAGTCCAACTTGCTTTCACTTGAACCATCTTTAGTGCTCCATTTCTCTGGAACTTTACTCCACGAATCTTCTTGAATCCCCTTACCAGTGCCTTGGGACTCGAAAGCTTTGCAACAAGTGGATTTATCACCACTAACCACATCTTTCTTTTCCCAAGATTTTGATTGATTCCAACCAGAACCCTCCATTTCAACTGTATCCTTACTTTTAGCACACGAATCCAGTTTATTTTTATCATCAGGTACAAATCCCCAACAGCTGGCAGGGTTTCCACTAGAATTCTTCCTTTTATCCCAAGGGTCTGTACCAACGTTTGAGGAATAAGCAGAACCTTTTCTGTTATCCCAGTTACCTTGCGAATTCTGCAAAGAGACACCCGGAACTCCACTGGGAACTACTGTTTTACCCCAGCTGCCAGATGCACCACTATCAGAGCCAATATTTTTTTCAGCAGCTTTGTTCCAACATTCATCAATCTTCCCGTCAGCAGCTGCTAAACCACAAGAAGAATCTTGATTTCTAGCCACCTTACAACCCCAAGCAGAATCTTCCGCATCTACAAATTAAGAAAAAGAGTATTAAACAACTCTCTAAATGTAATGAATTCATTATTAAAAAAACACTTTGTATGAAGCTGCAAATGTGATATTACCTTTATTTGGATCAATATCACTAGAACCAAATGGATTCGCTGGATTGGACTGAGGATGAAGCTGCAATCACCCAAAAGAAAAACAATTCAAGGTAATAACATTTTGTTGACATTTTTATTTGCATGTGTTCACATATATGAGAAGCCAAAAGTGAGTTGAGCACTAACCAAAGTTCCAGAGGCAGGGAAACTAGGCCAAGAGCTCCTGCAAAAAAGAAAAGTGCTTCCCCATATCAGATTACAGTCATGATGCGCACAAAGGAGAAAAAGATAAAGAAAAAATTTTTGAAGCAAAGCCACTGATTAGTTACACTTATTAAAGGCAATGTTACATCTGACAACATTCCAACTCAAAACGACAGGTAGTAAAAATCAATATATCAAGAGTTTTATTCAGCTCAACACAATCAAAACAAGTAACAAAAATGGTAGCAATTAAAGCCTTCTCTCAATACACCGGCACAGAATGCAATAGAATCTACATTTTTCATTCAATGTCAAACCATTATGTTACATAATAATATTATTGCATTAAGATGTTTGCAGGATGCCCAATGGCTCCTGTACAAGGCTGGTAAGATGCAACATTTGATTTCATTTCTTTTACACATATTATTATCCCATTTATATAATCCTTAGTTATCAGACGAATCTAACTACTAAGTCTTCTAATTCTGACAATCCAAATTTCATCCAGACAAAACACATATAGATATAAAAAAAAATCTGCAAAAGCCTCTGGTCTTTAGTTCATCCATATAATATGCAAAACTAGTGAAATAGGCATACCAACACATAGTTTCACCCATAATTAGTCCAGCTCACAGTTTCACCTATAATTAGTGTTACATAATGGATGCTAAAAGTATAAATATGTATGAGATGCTCCTTTATTTTGACTAACAAACAAAGCACTAGATACTTTCCCTTTGATGAACTTTCTTTCCCGATGCATCTTGCTCAACTTATATTAACTCAACACCATATGCAATTTATCAAATGCTATGCATGACAAACCTGAAATAATTCACAAGCTAATGTAAATTTTGTCTAGTGAAAATTAGCAACAGGCATCACCATGAGAATGCAGTCATTAACTTCAAAATAATAGGCAACCATCAAAATCCACAAACATAACACCAAGCAACACAAAGGTTCTGCAAGATCAGGTAGGGATGCCCTTTGGTAATTTTTGTATTTAATGGAAACTACTGAGAATAATACAGTGAATGGTCAAAATCAGAAAAAAATCATGCTTTACCTTTCAGCAGATGTGCCTCCAGCATTCCAGCCATCACCCTCTGCTGATGTTCCTGCTCCACTCATCCAACCTTAACCCCCAAAAAGAACCAAAAAAGGGAAGGAAAAAACAAACAAAAAAGCACATGAAATCCCACAAGTCAAAGATAAAATTCATCATGAATGAAACTTTTAACAATCAAATGTAAAATAGAAAAACCATAACAGATGATTTAATAACCAGAGGTTCCCCATTGTTACAGAATATAAATTAGCTGTACGTTACAGCATATAAATTAAGTTGTAAACTTACCTTGTATAAATAAGCTAATTAGTAGGCTAATTAGTAGGGATTTGTTTCTATGTTTAGCTTTCTCTAAGTGTATATAATCATAGACA
>JAVXUL010000009.1:9852332-9865132 GCA_035590515.1 Trichilia minutiflora
CTCTATTTGGTGGCTTGAAAATAGTTTTCCAACATGAAGGTTCTTTAATATTCTCTTCTGTACTGCTTGATTCTGCAGTCGAACTGTCGAATAAAACTTTTTCAGTGTTACTCGACGTTGTCTGGTTTGTCTCCAAGCTTGGCTCCTCAGTGATTATACTTACAGGTTCGTTCATGGCGATTTGCTTGAGCTTCCATGTCTTATATTCTTCAATAACGACAACAACTAGGGGTAAAAGCAGCAAGAAAAGAACCATGGCAGCACTTCCGTCATACTCACTCTGCGTGAAATCAAATTGTTTTTCTATTATGATTATTATCATCAGAAAACCAGCTAGAGCAAGAGAAATGTAAAGAAAATTGTAGAAAACTTTCAGTTCATTTGGATGGCGAACGACTTTCATGATTCTAATAGTTCGAACAGTAGCAAATGATATCGCAGCAGGCAGCCAGGCGATGAGCAAAATCAAGGCTTTAGTATCACTGCCGTAAATTGCATGATACAACTGCGTGATGATTGCACCACTCAAACCGACGTACCCCTTCAGAATTCCCAGCACGACGCCGCGACTTTCGGGGAAGTTTTTGACGCAAGTGACAAGGGAACCCGTGTTGGCGAAAGTCTGAGAGTTTGCACCAACACAGATGTACAAACACATTTGCCAAACGGCTGGCTTTGAGATTTTTTTAGTCACGGCTAACCAAATCATGAAGTATCCAAAAAAGTTGAGCACAGCGCCCATCACGAGAACCACCCACGGCGGTGTAACTTCGTTGATTAGGCCGGAAAGAATGCCTACATTGGCACCGAGGTCCTTGAAGAAACTCAGTAGATTCAGAGTTGTTTGGTCGTAGCCAAGGGCGTCTTTGATATCGCCGGAGTACAGACCAAACATGTAAGTTGCACCGGCGGCTGCCATGATTAGAAACGACGCGAAAACAGTGAACCACCGGCCTGTAATAACTTGGACAGTCAGGTACCTCATGTCGGCAAAACTAAGAGCGCCACCGCCACCGCCTCCAGGGCCGGCAACCACCATTTTTTTAATCTAAATTCTTATAGTTTTTTCCGTCTTTTTCACACTTTTTGTGAGAAAACTATAAGGTTTGTTAAGAGTGCCAGAAAGTACATGGGTGTAATTTATAAACACGGAAAGTGTGACAGAGATCAGAAGAGAGAGAAACACAACAACGACTTCGCAGCGTTGACTTGCTGTGCGCTCATAGACAGAAAACATCATCAACGGAGAGATGAGAAATTGATTAAATATATATATATGAAATATATACAAAGATTTTTTAAATAGAAATAGTATTAACTATTAACAATTCATTAGGATGATCTGATCTTACCCATCGGAAAAAAGATTTGATTGGTGTTAATCTGTTCATTATATTTAAGAGTGTAATTAATAATTAATAAATAAAAAATAAAATTTTAACCTTATATAAAAAAAATGCAGGTGTGTTTGATTTAATTTTTTATAACTAGAGATTTTATAAATAAAATTTTAATTATTTAGTTGTTGTGATTTATGAGTAGTTTTTAATAATTGTATAATTATTTTAATAAATAAAATTTAAAATATTACATTAGGAGAGAAATATTAAAAAAATTAATTAAATCAGGTATATTTAAGATAATTTAATTTTTATTAAAACCAAAAAAAAATTCTAATTTATTTTGAATTTCTTTTAGTAAAAATAAAATAACTTTTTAAATGTTTCAAAAAACCTTCTCTAATAACAACTAGACAACAACAACAAAAAATTTAACTTTTAACATTTAAAAAAAAAAACATTTAGCGAATCTAAAACCAAACAGGCATAAGATATGACAATATATATTTTTAGAAAATTGATAAATTTAAATTATCATTCCATCCTAAATTAAAAAAAAAAAACAAATTGAAAGTCAGTGACAAATAGATAAACATTTTGACAAATTTAAAACATAATTTTAAAAAATAAATTATGTATAATAATATTGTAAACTATACTATATTAATTTGTATGAAGAATTATATTTAAATACTATTGTTTTTTCTTATACAATAGAAGAAATAAATTTAACAAATATAAAAAAATATTTACTTAATTATAAATTCTACATTTTATTTACGGATAATTCCGTACTTAAAATATTATTGTACATAGAATACAAAGATTTGTTTGCATAAAATATTTGGACCTTCCTTTTCTCCTGGCTGAGTTTTAAAAATACCTTTGCTACGAAGTTAAAATACAATTTTACCGTTAAAACACAGCTTCTACTTCTTCTTAATAAAGCGCAGGTCAGAAACCAATTGCAATCAATTTTTCTTCTTCACAGCAACGAAATCTTCTCCTTCACAACCAAAAGTCCCAGTTACGATACGATTACCCTCGTTCCTTTTTTCCTCAATCCATCAAAAAATTGTTATAAAAAAAAATTGAAAATGAAAATAACTTTATACAATGATACCGATCGATCTTCTCCACCTTGAAATGTTTTTTTTTTCCTAATTTACTAAATTAATTATCCGAGATATTAACAAAAATATAATAATTATTGATAAGTTAAGTAATAGCACCCATCCATTGATAATTCAGTCGGTTGGAACGGATTTGAGATTGTATGATTAGGTGTAAGATTTTGAATTCGATTATTTTCATGTATCCATAATTTAAGTAGGAGGTCGTGACTGTGAAATACTGTACTAAATTTCTTTAAAGATTAATCAAGATACATATAAATTAACGCGAACACCTCAATTGAAAATATTTTTGTGATGATAATGAAAGCTTTAAATCATTAAACAAATAATTATATATCAACCCAAGTAATTATACATAATTAATATAAAATAAGATCATATATCATCACGACGAAAAATAGAAAAAAAAACATTGACATTTTGTTGTTATTTCGTAATTGAATATTGAAAATGATGAGCACGTGCTCATCATCTTTGAAATTTCAGAAGATACATTATACATACGTGCGGATATTTGCTTCTTTTTATTGAAAAATCAATTTAAATAACATATGGATAATGGGTTATGCTATTGTGTTGTCTGTTGTCAATGTATTTTTACATACCACCAAATTTTATGTTCTACTTCTAAATTTCACTTAATATTTTTAATTTTTGCTTTATAATTTTTAATTTTTTTTGTTATATTTTTATAAATAACAAAAAAATAAAAATTATAATGTAAAAAATAAAAATATATAACAAAAAATTTTTAAATGCAACAAAAATTTTTTTTTGATAATTTATATACACAATAAATGCACCATAACCTTACCTGTACGTTAAGTCTTTTTCTTAGTTATAGTTATACAGTTGATATATTCGTTTCCCCCACGGGCCTTCTTTCTTCAATAGTTTTTGTATTGAGTGAGAATATTTTGTAATCAGACTTGATTATCATCTTTTTTTCGTTGTCCATAGTTTGACTGTTAATTATTGAGCGTAAATTATATAATTATTGAGCAATTTTCTATATTTTATTCAGTGATCTTATTGGGTACTAGTGTGAAACGTTGACTATAATAGTCTGCCATTGGAATTGTCAAACATTTTGATATGGATATGTAATTAAGTACAGAAAGTGACATGTTCTAGAAATTTCCTATTTCACTATTACATATGAAATATATCTTAGATTTTTATAAAAATTAAAAGAAATTCACAAAATATATAAAAAAAATTGTGTAATAATAATATAATTATATTATATTTACTGTGACATTTAATAATTATGGGCCATAAAAGTATGTATCATTAAGAATGTTTAATCAATTGAGGCATAAAAAATCTAACTCAGCTAGAAATATCATGTAGATCATATTAATCCTCTTCATCCTCATCCAATCTAATCTATTTTAAATAAAATTTTTCTTCATTCAATCAAACGTATGTATTAAAAAAAAGACAATCATGATTATCTATCTAATAGCGTTTACATTTATATATACAAAATAATTGTGTTTAATTAATTTCGTCCAATGCCCAATTGCCAAGTAACAACCAATGCCGAATGCAACCATCAGCAATTGACATTTCATAATAATAATAACATCAACAAACAATAATAAAACACAATCATCTTCAACACGGTCTTTGATGATTTTAATAATCAATTTTCTTTTTGAATGATACAGTGATTCAAAACAATTTTACAGTTGTTAAAATAGCATTAAATATACAATAATTAATCGATAATACTGTAAGATTATGATTATAATATGGGATTTTACAAAGCTCATAATAAGACAAATTATTATATATAAGTGATTTATAATTTCAAAAAACAATTTTTGTTTTACAAATAATGAATATATTGTTATAAATATCATATATGGATCCGATATATATTGTGTTAATACTCTTGAAAATTTGAAATTATTCTGTGGTAGGTGGCTCTGGTTTAGAATCATACTTAGTAACTACTTATTTAAAAAAAAATATTCATTTTGTACTAGCCTTCTAATTTTTGTGGATACCGTTGAAAAATCAACATTAATATATTTTATTTAATTAAATAATATTTTTCTTCCCTCTTCAAACAAAAACGAAAGAGAAAATGGAAAAAAAAATGGGAGTCGTTAAATTGTTATGACCAAAAGGCACAACCTTACCTGTATGAATGATGTTTTTCACTCCCCATTGTTGTCGCAGTCAAGCTTTCACAATTCCAATCCATGTCGATAAATCAATATTTCAACAGTCTCATCACAGATTTACAAGAAAAAATTTGACAAGAAAATTCTCTAGTTAAAATATCAATTAAATGGATCAGCCAAATCTCGAGTTTTTTATATTCCTAAAATTTATCAATATAAGTCAACCAGAAAATAATATATTATTATCTTATATTTTACATAAATTATATTTTAAATATAAAATATGTAAATATAATATAATATTATAAAATTAGTTCTTAAAAAAATATATTCTTAATAGTATTAAATAAATTAAACGATGTTAAAAGTATTTTTATCATGTGCCACCTTCTATTTTAGGTCGACATTTTTATAAAGATACTTGTTTATGACTAATTAATTATAATTACAACATTGTTTGGAGTTTAAATTGTTGACTTATATATTTCGAATCATATTACCATGTATTCAGCTATATTTTACAACGTCTTTTTAATCCATTTATTCTCAATTTTTAAAAAAAAATTCCAATTCTAAAATATAATTCATTAATTAAAAATTATAATGAATAAATTTCTAAATTACACCTATAAAATTTTACCAAATATATTGATGAATTCGGTAATTATAGAATCTTAAAAAAGTAATAGGATATATTTATCTAATATTTTTTATGAACTTTCAAAGATTCGATTCATTAATCATTTTTCCAATTAGGACTTTAGGAGTGTTATGTTCTATTCTTTTAATTTTTTCATAAAAAATAAAATAAAAAAATAAGATTAGTATACGATTTGACATTTCAACAATTTCATTAAATACTTTGGGATAAGACTGACAGATCACCAAATATGACTCACTCTTGATTGAGAGTTATTTGCAAAAACGGGGTGGTGTTGAAACAAGTAAATTAATATTTGCATATTTTAAACATTGTTTTAAGCTTCTTTTTTTTATAGTTTCTTTACAATAAAAATTATGTTGATGGGGATTTATTTTAACAATACAATTATATGTGTTAGTCATGTTTAGATCAAAATGACGCAACACAAATAATTTTTTTAAAAAATTTAATGTTAAAAATAACAAAATAAATATTTGTGTTGTGATTGGTGTAAATTAATTTGAAAATTGAAAATTTATACTGAGTGATTGTATGGTTTCGATTAAAAGAAGATGAAGTATTTTATTATTCGATTCGTTCTCTAATCTCCACCACTTGAAAACTGGGACCAAAATCCCATTGCAAAATGGATTTTAATTTTCTACATTATGGTTTGAAGTTTGATTTCCATTGCAATTGTGATTGGTTGGACAAATCAATATTAAGTACAAGTCAACAACCACAGTTCTCGGGCATTGACTTTGGCTTTGGAAGATCTAAGAAGGAACTACTGAAAAAAAAAACAGAAAGAAAAGTCAAGCACACTTCCACTTCTGCTTGCCAAGGGAATAATACTAGGACTTCGAATCACCAACACATCTTCATCCAGTAAGTCAATGGACATGGGCGGGCTTACATTAAATCATCACGTGTGCAGTTTCATTTAAAAAGTCCAAGCAAATAGGTAGTAAGAACAGAATAAAGATCTTAAAAGTGCATTGTGTCATAAAATTTAGGTCAAAATATAAATAGAAGAGAATTGGGAGATAGAGAAGATATTTGCCAAAGGGGTATGAAATTAAACTTATATAATGTTGTGCGTACTATACTATTCTTTAACAAATAAATTGATATTAGTGTTTTACACTTCAGTATTTAGATGGACGCTTATCATAAATACATTAACTTCAAACCATTCGATCAGGTCGGTAGAAATGATCGAATGTATGAGAACGATTTCAATGTCGTTGTCCGTGGTAGCCACGAAACCCATAAAATATTCATAAAATACGGAGAATTTTCAAAATTGAAGAAACAAATCACCTCAATTGAATATCCACAATTTTCATATTAATTTTCTATTCTTTTTTTGTAGTAGAAATTTAACAAGGAAAATGAAATAAAGCCTTACCCTTTTCTTAATAAATTTGCCGCGATCATATCAGAGTCGTTAGATACAATCAAATCTTCATAAATGCCCTATGATTTTATTCACTAATATGTTTAACATAGAACAGTATATTTACAATAATTTTTTTTTTTTTGGGGGGGTGGGTGGGTGGGTGGGCTCTCGCAACCTGCATTTTGTCAGATTCTAAAAACTTTCAATTGTATCAACAGTAACCTCAGCCCATAAGACGGTGAAAAAGGATGAATACTTAAGTACCCTGATTCCTTGCTTAGATAGAAGATACAACATTATGCATGAATTTGGCTGTAAAAATCCAAAACTTACAAAGAAAATCGAAATCAACTTCAAATTCAACACATCCTACCGTTCATTGCCTGCATTTACGCCATCCTATACAATCGGATTTCTTAAACCTAAAACTTAACACACAGAAACACTCCAAAATTAGTACCGATCATAGGGAGGGCGATCTACCCTGCTAGGATGATCATATGGACCAGCTCGATTCCTATAACCCTTGCCTTCATAACGTGCTGGGCCTCCACTGCCGACATACCCTCCTCTATCTTTGCCGTAACCATTCACAGGATAATGATCTGAATTACCATACCTATCGCCAGCGAAGTGATCTCCACTAAGTGGATACCTGCAACGTTCAAGGAGTTATCATAATATTAAAGTCAAAACATGGCATAATAAATGGTCTGTCACACTATTCTAGAAATATGGAGCTTGAAACATTACAACTGTATTGAGCAAAATTCATCTTGTAAAATTGCATACCTGTCACTAACATTGCGATCACGGCTCCCATATTTGCTATCCCTGCTGTTATAACGGTCCCTATCTCCATAGCGTCCTCCATCATAGCGATCATCCAAGAATCGATCACGACCTCCTCCAAAGTAGTCTCTACGGCCAGCACCTCCAATCCTGGAACGTGATGAAAATGGAACTCCAACACCACCACGGCCACCACCAGATGAAGGGCAATCTCGGGCCCAATGCCCAGGGCGACCACACTTGAAGCAGTCATCTTGCCCAGAAAGCCTGTCTCCACCATAGCTTCCCCTGCCACCCGATGAGTAGCCTCCTCTATAGCCATGATCTAAATCGTCACCTCCCATTTTTGGTTGAGCCTTGTTCACAGAGATGACCCTATCACCAAACTCATGTCCATGCATTTCTCTGATAGCATCATCCATGGCCCGGCGATCTGCATAAGTAATAAACCCGAATCCACGTGGACGGCCTGAATCTCTTTCCAACATGATCTACATGAACACACAAGAGACGCTGATGCAATGAAATAGCATGACAATGGACTATGCCAAACCATAGCAAAAATACAACACTAATAAACCAGCATCGTTATAATTTATAAAGACGATGAGATTAGCATATTGACATTTACAAAATAAAATACAAACATAAATGGCAAACATTTGAAATTTGCTGCACATCAATTTGCCCACAAGCATCTCATCAGAATCAGCAACTTTAAATACCTGAAGCTGGACCTAACGATGCTTTGCAAATAAGACGATAATTAATGACCACTAACTCCGAAAAATAAACAGGTTGGAAAATGACAGCCACACAATTAAATGGAATTTATAATATAAGCTTAAGAAGTGGCAATATGACAGTCAATGATCACTTACTCCAAAGAATATTGAGAAAAGAAAAGTCTACATATTAAGATTTAGTAGTAGCCTTCTCATGGCCATTCAAACTATCACCAGAAAATAGGAAAAAAACCAATGTGTTAGCTTAGCTCGTGCAGATTATTTAAATAGCAAAGTCTGAATCGTCACAGAATCAGAATGTAAAAAGCAAATACGGACTTTCTTTCAAATCGTTATTATGGACGAGGCATTGCTGCATTTTTATTATTGAAAAGAATTACTAAACAAAGCAGAAGAGTCTGCAAGACCAGATATCCCAGATACCAGTTCCTACAGAATCTTAGATATCACTTCCAGAGAGGGTCTGGTATTAGAAAGTCATACAGACAAATACATCAACCTTTTAAGCCAGACACCAGGGCTAGTTTCTATAGATAGGGGTAATGTTCTCACCAATATGTAATGAAATCTGAACAGCCAACCGTTATAATGTGAACATAGGGTTGATATCCATCTTGCAATCATAAATTCAATCCTTACTCAATCCAACGGGGACAACAGGCAATGATATATCTCCAGGACAAAAAAACATATTCAGTAATAGCCAATCTCTCTTCAATCCAGAAGAACAAATGAGCCCGTCATCACACAATTTCTTCATTTTGGATGTCATTCCCAAATTCTTCATGATTCAATTCCTTCTAAGTTCATTCATCAACCCAGCAAGCATAGTGACTGGAGGAATTGTTTAGATGAGCAGTCAAGAAATTATGACTTCATCCACATCCATCACAAAAGCAGAGAGATAATTAATAAGTCCTCTAGCAACGATATACTGGACCCCGATAAAGCTATAACCCTAAATGCATTTCCTATAACGTACTTTCAGTATCATTTTATTGGATTATGATTCATATATATCATGGTCCTTGATTAGAATGTTCTCGGAGGATAGATGCGAAGAGACAAGAGAATGGCAATTGCTATCTGACACAGGTGACAAACCTTCAGATCCATTGGATTCAACTTTGCAGTACAAGAAAAAGAAAAAACGACAAGAGTTGGATAAATAGCAAGTCTTCGGCAGATATTTCCACTAGATTAGGAAGTTAAAACTAGGCAATAGTGCACAACCACATCCACGCTCTGACAGAAATAACAGAAAATTGTTCTGATCATTATATGCACCAAAAGTAGCCTAATTGTTGTAGCAAGCTAACAGAGAAGCTCAAAGCAGCCAAATATGCAGAAACTAGGATGAAGCGCAGGGCTTTAGAGTCTAACGAGTGCTGCACTAACAGGAAGAAAGCATTGCATTTCTCAAAAAGCTGATCACCATCTCTGCCTCGTACAGAATGTGCACCACTGCATATGATGTATCCAAACTTGCTTCAAATCGCATAACCCCTTATTGCAGAAATGCATTAGAATCAAGGTTCACATCCATGCACAATGACTGCAAGATCACACACCAGGCACAAGATATCCGATGGTGGATACAATGAGAGACCAGTAAATCAACGTTACATCATGGTGTAACAGCCCTTGTGACAAGTTCAAAAATTACATGACATTTTCGACAGCACCAGATAATCCTCAGGTTATCTGGTGACATAAATAATGGTCGGTCACCATGTGATAATGCACCACGCTTAAGCCAAAATTTATTTCAAACAACTCATAGAGAACCTCCCGAATGGCTTTGTTATTTTCCAACTGGAATAATAGTTGGAAAACCGCACGGAAAAACATGCATTTTTCTTCCATCAGACTTAATTAAACAATACGCTTCCAGGTAAATGAATAGAGTGATCGTATATCAAATATTGGACACTTTAGATCGATCAGTTCATCAGCCACTCTATCCAGATGCAGATGTGGAAAAGAGAAAATTTTCTATCACAAGTAAATAAGTCACAGAATTCGCTACATCATATGAATTGTTCATTGGTGGCCCAGTTTTACTGAATTATAACTATTCCAAAGTATGAGTGTGACTCTTTGGGGTTCTCAACCAAAGTACCTTCCATGAATAAGTAATCTTTCAGCAGATTGCAAATACAGAAAATCCATACATCTGACTTTAATTGTCTTTCATGAACCATAATCCACATCCATTCTTTTGAATGCTTGTTGGCTGGAAAAACAAAAAATGACCGTCCATCTTAATCAAATCACAAAAATGACACTGAGCTTCAGCAACTCGATCCTGACCAAAAGTACTTCTAACAAACCCCCATACAGCATCTCAAAAGTTCATACCGCGCAATGCAAAGAAAAAACAAAACAAGCCAAAAAAATTAATATGGTAAACAAAAAGAACTGAGAACTATAACAATCTGAGAGATAAAACCAATATTTACTTCAGCAAAACAGCTCAACATCACCTATGCTTTAATTTTCAATTGGAGAATGAAACTTTTTTTTATATACTTATGATCATTTCAAAGATTCAATGCAGTGGGTGCAAATAAATTTACCCAAAACATGTACTCATGAGTCATGACTTCAGCGAGACCACTATAAAATTATTTGATCTATCGAGTATGGTCAAACAAGAAAACAAGTAAATAAAGTTGGAGTGATGTCAATCAACCTAATTAATCCTCATTACCAAACTAGTTGAGGTCCAAAACAGGTAATGAAAAGTGCAACTAAGCATGGGCAATGTCACAATACAAAACTTATAAATTAACCTCAATGATATTTAAGAATTAGGGGTGCTTTTCTAGAGTATTAGGCATCTAACTGCCCGCAATAAACCAATATGATTTAGTGGACAATTAAAGGATGAACACATAAATTCAGTGGTTCTATCCGATGACAACGAACTACTTAACTAAAGATCACTGTCAATAGATAATTAATTGTTGCATATAGATGTGATCCAATAATGAAAACGCATAAAATGGAGTTCAAGGACTTAAAAATAATAAATTGATTATCGTCTCTCTCCTTTGAACTACTACGAACATAGGTTAACAAACGAACATGACGATTAAACCTTTTCGATATCAATATCAAGTTAGCAAGGTATATTTAACATTTCATAGCAAAATTAATTTTATTAAATATCAATATCAAGTTAGCAGGGGATATTTAACATTTCATAATAAAACTCATTTTACTAACGTTCTTCATATAAACTTTTAAATGCAACGTAAGGTTTAGTATATTTGTAGATACTTTTACATGTAGATATTTTTTTTTACTTTTTCCAAAAAACATATTTGTAGATACAAGTGGGGATTTCTTTCGTTTTCCTTCTAGGTTTTTCAGAAAAAGAAAAAAAAAAACAGAGAACCAAAAAACCCAGAGCATAAATGAAAAAAGAAAAACCAAAGTTTTGAACAACAATAAAAGTACCCGACACTCCAAAATTTTTCCAAAACGATTAAACGCGTTTTCGAGCTGTCGTTCGGTGACGTTCCAGGACAGTCCCCCGACAAAAATTCGGTTCTCCTCTTTTCCAGCCATTATCCTCGCTTACATACACAAAAACACACAGTTACTGCACACAAAAGCCAATGGATTAGTGCAATTAAACATAAACTGAAAACCCTGTGGTTCTATTTGTTTAAGCGAAAAGTTTTTCCCGGAATATTTCCGCTTACCTTTCTAGTACTAGGACTCTCTTTTCCTGAGTATTGAATTTGCGAAACCCTAGAATATGAGCAGACGGTCACCTAGCGAACTTCCATTTTAATGTTCGGCAATGGATAAATTGCTCCGAAACTTGGGCCTGTATTTGGGTTCATTGTTTGGGCCGTTCTCCCGATCCGTGCTTTATATGCAGAATATAAAAGTTGAAAGGATATTTCAAGAAGCTTATTCTTGAGGTTTGTGTAAATCAGAGGTAGATACAAAGTATTTAAAAATTTATAAAATGATAATTTTATTTAAAAGTGATAAAAAATCCAAATAAACCTTATTTTATCCTTGTCTATATTGATAATTGCCTTGTCATTTTGTTTTTTTTCTAAAAACAATTGCTTCATCACACCATTGTGTTTGTGTTTGTGTTAGTGTTAGGTTTTAGTTGTACTCATCTTTTGTTTACAAGAATACAATTTTTACTATAAAACTTAAATGACGTACAACAATAAAAGTAAAATAATATATAACACATTGAAATAAAAAAAGAAGAAGACGAAGACTGTTTTATTCCTGAAAAATTAAATTCATTCAAAAGTTAAATTTGTTACATTTTACTAATTTGAGTGCAAGGAATGTATTTATTAGTGGGCATTGCTTATGCAATAATTTTAAATTTTATTTATTTAAAAAATAAAATAGTAAGTATTAATTTTTGATTAAAACTAATTAAATTAAATTAGGCTACACATATAAAATAACAAATATGTATGCTTGCTTTGCTTGTACTTGGAACGGGGTAATTGCAAATTCCCCCCTAAAATTTGCATAAAATCCAATCACCCCCCTATGAGCATTGTTGGCAAAATCTGAATCATTCATTTTTTGTAATTGATGGTCTGGATTTTGCCAA
>JAVXUL010000009.1:9865232-9887548 GCA_035590515.1 Trichilia minutiflora
GTTAGCCTTGCGGCCTTGCCCATAATTTCATTGCCTCTTCTCACAAAATTGCGTTCAAATATTTTCTTTTATTCTTTTAAAAATATAAAATATATATTTAATAATATTAAGATAGATGATAATACTATAATATCATCACCTTAATTTATATAAAAATATTTTATTTATAATATTATTAATTTTTATAAATGAATTTGAAAAATATTTTATTTTAGACATTGAAAATTAAAAATTATATGGTTTTGATTTTAAAGATGATGTAGTCTTTTATTGGATTTGTTTTCCACTCTCCACCACACCACTTGCAAACCGGGACCAAAATCCCATTGCAAAGTGGATTTCAATTTTCAACGTTATCATCTGATTTCGTGAGATGATTGATGACGATGACAAATCAATTCATAGAATAAATGGCAAGTAGAAGTCAACAACCCAATCCCTCGTGCATCGTCTTTTGAAATAATTCTCATGACTCCCGTTTGTTTGATTTTGGAACAAGGAATTATCAAAAAAAAAAAATGAAAAATGAAAAATGAAGCACACTTCTACACTTCAGACATCTGCTGCACGAATACCTGGACTCGGATTCAGGACGACCCGTGCATAGTGAGCAGGTTGCTGGTTTTATGGTCAGAATATGGCATATTGGTGTATGGAAAATTTTCAAATGTTTGTACAAAATCCAAATTGAAAAAAAAAAAATTATTTCCACAACATATTGACAGTTTTAATTTTCTTAATAAAATTTACTTTTACCCTACTCTTAATAAATTTAACCCAAATGCAATTATACCATAGCCTTTAGCTACAAACGAATTATCCAAAATGATTTCTCACTTATTCCATGAATTGTTTGAAACCGGAAAAAAAAAAAGAAGAAAGAAACCATAACAATAATCTATAGGCTGACTTCCGATTTTAGAAATGTATCAACAAGGACATTCACACTTTCATTGTGTCTTCCAAACAAAAGCTTTTTTTTTGTCATTTGGTCAGATTTTAAAAATTTTCCATTGTATCAAACAGTAACCCCAGCCCATGCTACTGGAAAAAGATGAAAACTTAACCACACTGATTATATTTTCTTCGATAGAAGGTGCAAACATTATGCAAGAACTTGACTGTAAATATCCAAAACAAAGGAGAGTTGAATCAACTTAAAATTCATCATCCTACCATTCATAGCTTGCATTTGCACCATCCTACGTGAGATTTCACAAAAACCAAGTGCCTAACATAGTTTTTAAACCTAAAACTTAAATACAGAAACACTCCAAAATTAGAAACGATCAAAAGAAGGGCGGTCTCCCCTGCTAGGGCGATCATATGGACCAGCTCGATTTCTATAACCTCTGCCTTCGTCCCGTGCTGATCCCCCACCACTTGCATACCTATCACTGCCTCCTCGAGGACCACCATCCCTTTCATAGCCTCCTCTATCTTTGCCATAACCATTCATAGGATAACGATCTGTACCGTACCTATCACCAGCAAAGCGATCTCCACCAGGTGGGTACCTGCATTGTACAACATGGCATAAATAGTCTGTCGCACTATTCTATGGAACTTAAACATTGCAATAGTATTGAGCAAAATTCATCATGTAAAATCGCAGACCTGTCACTAACATAGCGATCACGGCTCCCATATTTGCTATCCCTGCTGTCATAATGATCCCTATCTCCATAGCGTCCTCCATCATAGCGGTCATCCAAGAATCGATCACGAGCTCCTCCAAAATAGTCTACACGGCCACCACCTCCTCCAATCCTGGAACGTGATGAAAATGGACCTCCAACACCACCACGGCCACCACCAGCAGAAGGGCAATCTCGGGCCCAATGCCCAGGGCGACCACACTTGAAGCAGTCATCTTGCCCAGCAGGCCTATCTCCACCATAGCTTCCCCTGCCACCCGATGAGTAGCCTCCTCTATAGCCACGATCTAAATCATCACCTCCCATTTTGGGTTGAGCCTTGTTCACAGAGATGACCCTATCACCAAAATCACGTCCATGCATTTCTCTGATAGCATCATCCATGGCTCGGCGATCTGCATATGTAATAAACCCAAATCCACGCGGACGGCCTGAATCTCTTTCCAACATGATCTACATGAACACATAAGAGAAGCTGATGCCAAGAAATAGCATGACCGTGGGTGATGCCAAACCATAGCAAATATACAACCAATAAACTGGCATTGTTATAATTTATAAAGATGACAAGATTAATAGATTGACATTTAAAAAATAAATTACGAAGATAAAAGGCAAACATTTAAAATTTGCACCACACTAACTGCACATCAATTTGACCAAAAGCATCTCATCAGAATCTGCAACTTTAACATACCTGCAGCTGGAGATAATGATGATTTGCAAATATGATGACGATTACCAACTCCGAAAAATAAACAAGCTAAAAAATCACAGCCACTCGGTTATCTTGAATTCATGATATAAGCTTAAAAAGTGGCAATATGTTGATCAATGATCACTTATTCCAAAGAATATTAAGATAAGAAACATTTACATATTAAGACTTAGTAGTAGCCTTCTGGTGGCCGTTCAAGCTATCACCAGAAAATAGGGAAAACCAAAAAAAAGAGAAAAAAAGGGTGATATCTGAGATACAGAAAAGAAACATTTACATATTTAAGATTTATAGTAGCCTTCTGGTGGCCATTCAAACCATCACCAGAAAATACGGGAAAAAAAAGTGGTGATATCTGAGAAGGTGCAGAATTTAGGTAGAAAGATCATTCAGATATATTGATTCAAAAGTTACCATTCAGACATTATTCAAGTAGCAACGTCTGAATCATCGCACAACATTGTGTAAAAAACAAATAAGGATGGACTTACAAATCGTCATTATGGATGAGGCATTGCTGCATTTTTGTTATTGAAAAGAATTTCTAAACAAAGCAGAAGAATCTGCAAAACCAGATACCAGTTCCTACAGAATCTTAGATACTACTTACATAGAAGATCTGGTAAAAGATAGTCATATAGATAAAATATATCAACATTTTGAACCAGACACCAGGGCAAGTTTCTATAGATAGGGTTTATGTTCTCTCCAATAAGTAATGGAACCTGAACAGCCAACTATCATAATGTGAACATAGGGTGATATCCATCTTGCAATCATAAATTCAATCCTTTCTTAATCCAAAGGTGAAAAGAGGTAGTCAAATATCTCCAGGACAAGAAAACACGTTTAGCAACAGGCAATCTCTCTGCAATCTGGAAGAACAAATGAACCCATCATCATACAATTTCTTCATTTTGGATGTCATTCCCAAATTCTTCGTGATTCAATTCCTTCTACATTCATTCATCAACCTAGCCAGCATAGTGACCGTAGGAATTTTTTAGATGAGCAGTCAAGACATTATGGCTTCATCCACATCCATCAAAAAAGCAGAGCGACAACTGAGACAGCTGCTAGCAACTTTATTCTGGACTTGAGATAAAGCTATACCGCCTAAATACTTATCCTATTACTTTCAGTCTCATTTTATCGGATGATGATACATATATATCATGGTCCTTGCATAGAATGTTCTCAGACAATAGATGGGAAGAGATGGGAGAATGACAACTGCTACCTGAGACAAGTAACGAACCTTCAAATCCACTGAATTCACCTTTGCAGTACCCGAAAAAGAAAATGAGAGAAGAGTTGGATAAATAACAAGTCTCTGGAACTATTTCCACTAGATTAGAATCTTTAAACTATGGAATGGTGCACAACCACATCCCTGCTCTGACAGAAAAAACAGAAAATTGTTCTGATCCTCATATGCACCAAAAGTAGCCTAATTGTTGTAGCAAGCTAACAGAGAACCTCAAAGCAGACAAATCTCCAGAAACACAGACAAAGAGCAGTGTTTAGAGTCTAATCAGTGCTGCACTAACAGGAAGAAAGCTTCGCATTTCTCAAAAAGCAGACCACTGTCTCTGCCTCATACAAAATGTGCTCTGTTGCATATGTCATATCTAAACTTGCTTCAAATCTCAGAATGGCTTATTGCAGAAATGTATTGGAAACAAGGTTCACATCCATGTATAATGACTCCAAGATCATACATCAGGCAAAAGATACCCAACAATGGACACAATGAGAAACCAGTAAATCAACATAATGTCACGGTGTGACAGCCTTTGTGACAAGTCCAAACATTACACGTCATTTTGGACAGCACCAAACAACCCTCTGGTTCTCTTGTGACATAAATAATGATCAGTAACCACAAGATAATGCCGCATGCTTAGGCCAAAAATTTATTTCAATCAACTCATAGAGGACCTCCAGAATGGCTTTTTTTTTTTAAAAAAAATAAAATAGAATAATAGTTGGAAAGCCACATGGGAAAACAGACAAGTTTTCTTCCATCAGATTTAATTAAACAATATCCTTCCAGGTAAACAAATAGAGTGATCATATATCAAATATTGGACACTTTACACTGTTCAGTTCATCAGCCACACTATCCAGATGGATGAAAGCTGTGCAAAACAGAAAATTTTCTACCACAAGTAAATAAGTCTCAGAATTCGCTATATCATATGACTTGTTCGCCTGTGCACAATTTTACTGAATTATAACCATTCCAATGTATGAGTGGGACTCTTTGGGTTTCTCAACCAAACTACCTTCCAAGAATAAGTAATCTTTCAGCAGATTGCAAGTATGGAAAATCCAGATATCTGACTTTAATTGTTTTTCATGAACCATAATCCACATCCATTCATTTGAATGCTTGTTGGCTGGAAAGACAAAAAACGACCATCTGTCTTAATCTAATCAAACAAACGACACTGAGCTTCAGCAACTCGATTCTGACCAAAAGAACCTCTAAAAAACCCATCTACAGCATCTCAAAAGTTCATACCGAGCATTCCAGAGAAAAAACAAAACAAGCGGAAAAAATTAATATGGTGAAGAAAAAGAACTGAGAACTAAAACAATCTGAGAAATAAAAATAATATTTACTTCAGTATAGAGTTTAATTAACAACCCAACGTCACCTATGCTTTAATTATCAAATGGAGAACAAAACTTTTTCTTATATACTTATGTTCATTTTGAAGATTAAATGCACATGAATCATGACTTCAGAGAGACAGCTATAAAATTATTTGATCTATCAAACATGGTCAACAAGAAAACAAATAAATAGAGTTGGAGTGATGTCAACAAACCCAACTAATCCTCATTACCAAGCTAGTTGAGGTCCTGAATAGGTAATGAAAGTGAAACTAAGTACTGGTGATGTCACAATACAAAGCTTATAAATTTTCCCCAATGATATTTAAGAATTAGGGGTGATTTTCTACAGTATTAGGCATCTAGCTGCCCACAAAAAAAAAAAATGATTTAGTGGACAAATTAAGGATGAACAATAAATCCAGTGGTTCTATCTGATGACAATGAACTACTTAACTATAGATCACTATCAATAGATAATTGATAATTGCATATATATGTGATTCCATGATGAAAATATGCAGAACGATGCAATGAAGTTCAAGGACTTAGAAGTAATCAATCAATTATGGTCTCTCTCCTTTTAACCAATACGAACATAGGTTAACAAACAAACATGAAGATTAAGCCTTTTTGATGCGGTTAATAAAGTATGTTCAACATTTCATAGCTACAATTATTATTATCAACGTTATTAATACAAACTTTTAAATTCAACGTAAGGTTCAGTATATTTGTAGATACAAAGTGCGATTTCTTTCGTTTTCCTTCTTCTTCTTCTTTTTTTTTTTTAAAAACAAACAAACAAACGGAGAACCAACAAACCAGACAAAAAGAGAGAAAAGAAAAATCAAAATTTTGAATAACAATAAAAGTACCTGACACTCGATAATTTTTCCAAAACGATTAAAAGCGTTTTCGAGCTGTCGTTCAGTGACGTTCCAGGACAGCCCCCCTACAAAAATTCGGTTCTCCTCTTTTCCAGCCATTATCCTCGCTCACATACACAAAACACACAGTTACTGCAAACAAAACGCCAATGGATTAGCGCAATTAAACAGGAAGTGAATAATACCCTACAGCTCTATTTGTTTAAGCGAATAGCCTTTCCCGGAATATTTCCGCCTACCTTTCCAGTAGCCCCTTTTAGAGTATTGAATTTGCGAAACCCTAGAATAATGATCAGACGGTCGGGGACGGCTCTGTATGGTTGAACCTCGCGAGCCGCAATTTTAATGCTCGATAATTTCACGGTACAACCATTTTATGGATCATATTGCTCGGAAACTTGGGCCTTACTTGAGCTTCATTGTTTGGGCCACAGGTTCCAAGTCCTCCCAAGTCCCAACCATTGTGTCATATATATATATATATATATAATTTGATAAAAAAATATCTTAATCTTATTAAGTTTAAAAGTATTAATTTTTATTCTAATTTTTCTATTTTAGAAGTTTTATGGTGCAACTAATTTGGTACATTAATATCATTGAATTTTCAATTTTATAATTTACAGTATAATTAATTTTTGTAATGAAACATCAAAAATATCTAAAATAAAAAATGTCAATAAAAAAAAGATGAAAATAGATATTTTTAAATTTAAGGGTCTAAAATTTCATTTTTAATCAAATTTTAGATGTCTAAAAATAATTTATTTATTTTTAATAATTTCTATAAATTATTTGAAATTATTAGCGGAAAAAAAAATCAATGAGTAGCCAGGTCAAATTATTCAGGCAGGAGTGAAAGGACGAACTAATTGGGTTAAAGTTTCCATGCTAGGAATGAAGGGATAACAAATAAGTCATTGATAGTATTTTCACGAAGTGAAATAATTACATAATTGTACACGAATTGGAATCAGTACACATATCAACCAGTGATTGAAATATGTTACACTTGAAGCCATGGCCAAATTATTCAGGCAGGAGTGGTAATCTGGTAACACCAGTGTTTCCATCGTTGCCAGTTACTGATTTTTGCGAAGTTAAACCAGACTTGGAAGGTTTGGAAGAAGACTTTTTGTTTAGTCTCAGTGGAAGAATCTGCAGCCTGGGGTTCAGCTCAGTTCCTGAATTTTCAGCGGCCAACTGATAGCTCTCCACAAGCTCAAGTTGCCGAGCAACTATTTCAGAGCGCCTTGGGAGAAGCTCTACAGGCTCTCCTCCTGGAATTACGATATACTCAATTGCAAGGCGAACCTCCTATCAGAAAAAGGAGAGCAAAGTGAATAGAAATAGTATTACTTGTAGAGCAGAACAGAATGTAAAATTTTCTGATAAGCCTTTCACACGGAATATCTATGTACAACAGGTGAGAGTTGTACCTCCAAGGCATCAATCTCTTCCAGGGTAGGTTTTCCCTTCGGTGCATCATCTTCAATTTCAATATCAAAGGACTTTTTGAGTGGCCGTTTTGGAATAGAGCCAAAAGATTCCATTCCAAGAATCATACGAACTGCCTTGACCATTTGTGCCATGGTATTTGACTGCAAGATAAAATTTAACTGATAAACACATCTCATTGCTGAGTAATGCCATACACTTTGGTCACATCATCATCGTCTGTGGCATATTGGCTATTGCCTTGTATAGTTTGTCCAGAGAGTTGTAGGAATATCATTTTATCAGTATAATTATTTCATGGGTAATAACTATACATACCTTGATAACAAACACTGGCAACTGGTGGAATTTAGCAACTCCGCGAATCCAAGGGTTGTGCTTCAACTCAGAACCAGATGCAAGAATTGCATCTGCTGTTTCAATGTCATCAGTTACATCTATTTCATCCTCAAGTCCCATTACCTTTGCTACTTGTAATAGATCAGCTTCAAGGATCTCCACAACATACGACACAAAAGAAATGTTATTACTGTCATCTTTCAAGCTTAGGGCCTTAGACAACCAAATATAAAATCTCTTCTTTGACACCAACAGAAAAAATTTAGAAAGAAAAATATCTTGGGTGGCGTTCATTAATGTGCTATGCAGAGTAATATTGAAAAGAATATGCGGAATTGATTCCAAAGTTTACCTTGTACGTATAAACACAAACCGGTGAGCTGGTCTGTCTCAGAGATCTCTTAGTGCTCTGTTTCTCGAAGTGAATTGGAACATAGTCTTCATTTTCGTCATCAAACTCCACTTCAGCACTTTTGTCTTCATTAATAATCAATTTGGATCCTTCTAGATAGCTCTCTATATGTATTGGAGTAGCTTTCAGAGGCTCATCATGTTCAACATCCATTTGACGGATTTCAAACAGTGGAGATTTTCCTATCACACAGATCTATCTTAGGTGATCTATCTTAGGTAAATATTTGCGTAAAATCTTCAATTTAAGGTAAGTGCACAGACTTCATTTAGAAAAACAAATTTTTGAAAGAAAAGTACCTGCCAGTATAGCGTCTACTGTTGCATCTAATCTGTGGTGGACACGGCATTCAGTCCTGGATATAATCTCAACAGCACATGTAAATGCAGCAGGCCCTTTCCTTTCAAGAATTGTCTTCTGCACTTTCCTTTTCTTTGCTTCCTCATCACCTAAAGTTACGCTCTATTTCAAGAATAACTACTTTTAATCAATCATTGTTACTATTAAAACTAACTTAAGTGGACAAGATTTTACACGTCTAACTGTAAAAGGAACATTAAGCAGATTTGTTTATTTAAATAGAACACCAATTGCCCTGATCAAAATTGAGGTGGGTACTAATTAATTCAACTGGTTAAGCCCATTAGGTCTTCAAATATATTAAAGCAAAAGAAAGGAAAATTTTTTTAAATTGAATTGAAGAGAAAAATATCCAAAAATACACATCCAACAGGCAGAATAGCTTTCGCTATATAGGATTTCTGGGATGAATACAAAGTGAATGAAAAAGGAGATTCTATGCACCTCTATGCCCCCGACAAGGATCTGGAGAGACGGATTCTTAATAATGTTATCTATAGTCATTCCATGAGCTGTTCCAACTAGCTGGACTCCACGTTGAGCAATAGTGCTGGCAGCTAATGCTTCAAGTTCTGTTCCAATTTCATCAATTATGATGGTCTCAGGCATATGATTTTCAACCGCTTCAATCATAACCTGCAGGAAGGTTTAAAAAAAAAGGAATATTAAAGAGTTATATTTAATGGAAAAGGCCATTCCCTTTGCACATTCTAGCACACTTAAAGCATGAGAATTCAATGCTCACGTTATGTTGCATGTTAACATTAGGAACTTGCATCCTTCTTGCACGACCTATTCCAGCATGCGGGACATCTCCATCACCTCCAATCTCATTTGATGTATCTACAATGACTACACGCTTCATGCGGTCATCTGCCAACATTCTTGCTATCTCTCTACAAAAATAAGGACTCTTCAGTTTTATTACACCAGAGAATATGTTCACATGCTAATCCTAGAGTATTTTAAGTTTTGGAATTTGAAGAAAATGATTCCAAAACTTGAATACCTTATACAGGAATCGCAACTGCCTTCTGAAAATTAAAATGAAAATCGAAAACAACCATAGAAGTGCAAAAAAGAGAAAATTCTTATAAAAAGTCTTACAAAAACACAACATCAGATGACAGATAAATATAGAATACACAATAACCAGCTTACACATTGTGGATCTTTTTTATTTATGTATTTATTTATTTTTGTAATAAGACTTTACGAATTTATATGATGACTAAAAACAATCTTTGGAGTGATGACATGGATAGCTCAATACCTGATTAAAGTTGTTTTACCAACACCAGGAGGACCT
This sequence comes from Trichilia minutiflora, assembly GCA_035590515.1. Lineage (NCBI taxonomy): Eukaryota > Viridiplantae > Streptophyta > Magnoliopsida > Sapindales > Meliaceae > Trichilia > Trichilia minutiflora. Next base: position 9,874,999 of record JAVXUL010000009.1, read on the forward strand.
ATGACCAAGATGGAACCTCCCCCCTCAACCAAGTCACGAATAATCTCAGCACTTCCGGATACAGATCGACCTAGCCGACAAGTGAGGCCAATGATTTGCATTTTGCGGTTTCGGATAGCACTTATACGATGTAAAGATCTATCAATTCCCGAACGATTATCATCCGAAAAATCACCAACCTAGAAAAGATCAAGTCACTTTGCATAAAAAATTCAGTGAATCTCCAGCCTCCCATGAATATCCAAATCCATAATCACAGATATAGATTGCCAAACAATCTTTTTTGACAGAATATTATAATATATTGCATCTATGAATAATCAGCACACACATATCACAACAAAACAAAGACCAAGATTAGCCATTCTCCTTATGTAGAATATGTCGCACTAAAGAGGAATCGCATGACAAATCACACAAGGGAGAAAAATGTATATGAGATCTAAATGTTTCTACCTGTGTTATAAGAAGACAATAGAATATTAAAATACAGTTATCTCTTTCGAAACAAGGGAGATCACCCACATCACTATGGTAAAATAAAATAGTTTCCTATTAGAAACCTATTCCAATAATTTCTTTCTAGCATTCTTCCAACTGAACAAAAAGCAATAATCAAATCTTAGTCCTGCCAAAAGAATAGGCCCCGGAAATGTAGATGGTCGTTATGACGACACATTGAATGAAGAGTTCCCATTCAAAACTTGCATTCAGACTAGGCACTCGACAAATTATTTAAATAAGCATACTTCATTGTTCTTTCTTCTTGAAAATACTATAAAATAATTTAAAAACCTAAACGCCTAGAAGAACATTATCACATTTAAGCACTAAACCAAACGACATTTTTTTTTTCAATAAGCACAGTCAAATTAGAAACACAAGATGCTCAACGTATATAATATGATCCATCATATGAAAGTCATTCAGTCAAATATGAGTGTATGATACACTTATACCACCTTAGATATGGCATGCTTCAAATCTTCATGCTTCACAACCTGCTCTGAGATCGCCCAATCCCCAGAAGGAAACCTCGCTAGAGGCTTCCTTCCCAAATCCATCACCACTTCAATCAAGTCACCATGCTCTTTATGCATACACAATTCTCTCGTCATCCTCAATGGTAATAATTCAAGAAACATCTCCAGCTCAGTATCAGCCACGGAAGTGGATGTGGAGGGGAAGTTCGGAGAATCCATGACAGACCCATTTCTAGACGCTGCCCGATCGATAGGACGCCTGACATTAGGCTGCTGAATCGACGGCGGCAATGGTTTACGAGAGGCGACAGTTTTACGGGTGCCACGAGTTCGACGCAATGACGAAGAGATGAAGGTGATGAAATTAGTTCTTTGGATATAATTTAGAGTTGAAATTGGAACCTGGTTCGCAGCTTGCCATGAACTGTTAATGTCGATAAGCACAAATCGGGAGTTCAAAGATCTCATCGTTTAAAAGAAAAAAAATCTGTTTCTGTTTTTGGAGTTTTTGTTTCTGGTGTTTATGTACAGCTAATAAACATACTTTTCAAACCTTCGAAGATGTGAAGTTAAGGAATATTTGGAAGGATATTCTCCATGCCTCTGTTTTCGTGAGTTTTCTTTATTTTGAGCTTTTGTGATGCAAAATTAGAGATTGTGAAGGGGAAGAAGATATATCTAGAGAAAGGGTCAAATACGCTACTACTACTGTGCTTCTGCTTTCGGTATGTTCTGATTTTGTGAAGTAAAAATAGGACGATTTTGAAGAAAAGCAAGAGGATATGGAGAGAGGGAGATTCTGAGGGATCTCCGATGGGATTGGAGGGAAGATGGTGAAGTGGGTCCGAACCCAGAGAAAGAATGGAAGAATCAAACTCTTAACGACCGCGAGAGCAAAAGGACAACGTGGTGTTGCGGACCACACATGTTAGAAGAAGTTGTAATTGTGCCGTGTACGCTTAATTCTTGGAACTCTTTGCAGAAAGACTTTTCTGTACATCGATCTTCAACAATAACAGAGTTTTTCATTTTAATTTTAGAGCTGACGCAATTGTTCAAAATCTTAAAAAACCTATTTGAATTAAGCAAATTTAGTACAATTGGAATATCTTTTCTTGATAGAAACGACTTTTTTATCCAAGAAAAACTTTTGATATAATGTTGTATAGTCAACAAGCAGTTGATTAGTCAATAAAAATTAGTCAATCATTTGGACAATTTGGGTTGATCAAATTATCTTACAAGCCTTGCTTTAATTATCAAACAAAAGACAGGGAAAGGTGAACCAATAGAACTTGTTCCACCAGAAGATAGAAAAAAAAGCCAAATTCGCAACACTACAGTTGATGAAATAGAAAAAATAGCTTATCATTTTTCTTACAAAGCATTTCATCATTTACATTGTGGCTTCAGTGAGTGCTGACTGTGGACTGTACTGTAACTGTAGTAGAGACTATAAGGCTACCAAGGTCAGAAGATGTGCTATACAATAGAGGGGAAGATGTGATTTTTTAACGGAAACTATTGGCTTAATTTACTCTATTCCCAACCCATCAATATTTTTCTTACACGATCTTGGATTTTGTTCCTCGGCACGAGATTGCAGTCTACCTCATCGAGTAAGATTCTATACACTTCCCACTCCCGGTCATGGATCATGTGCCGCGCTATTTTTACCTGAGATAAATTAAAACATAATTAAAGAGCATCACCCATTAGGTTACTTCAAATAAAATTGATTTAGCGGAGTCAAAAGGGAGTAGAGATAATACCGAAAAGATGCAGACATTGAGAATTTTGAGCGCAAGTGTAATATCATGAAAAACAAGAGGCCGACCCCTGCAAGATAATTCGACAGGATTGGCAACCAGCAGCTCAGTATCAGGCCCTCTGCTCACAACAGCAACTCTAAGAGGTTGCAAAAGCTCCATTCTCAGTCGAGAGCACAATGCATCTTGTTTGCTGGGGTCAACTATTTTCCTCCCATCAGCTTGCATTATAAACAAGTCAGCCTCACAGTTCCCTTTCTGGTTTGCAAAAAATCTTCCATATGAAACCTGATGTGAAATAGAAATTGTTTTCCGGGATCAGCATAAAAAAAATACTAAATTGCAATGAATATATCTAAGCAAATTACTAGCATTTAATCACCTGGATATTGTAATCCTTCAGGGTTCTCATGATATCGTAAATGAGACCCTTGTGGTCCTGGCATACGATCTGAATTAGCGTATGAGATGGGCTAAAGAAATTATCCACTGCAATGGATAAGGGAGTAGAAGGAGGAAATCCACTTGGTTGTCCGGCAGGCAGCTCCAAGCAGAACATCTCTTCTATGATTGAGGGAGGAAGAAATGAGGAACCTTGGGAGCATGCAGTGATTTCTGAGCCGACTGATTCAATCTCACAACTTATCAAGGTTTTTCCTAGCACGACTTCCAAATGATAAATTGTTTCCTCCTGCCTCCTCCTTGTATGAAGCAACTCCCTGCAGTATATATAAAAAAAAAGACATGTGCTTAGCTACAAGCATGAAGAAGTAATGACCTCAATTGTTCACAACATTGGTTCACATTGACCAGCTACAAATAACTTCGCAGAGGAAACAAGAAACTGTGTTGATTAAACAATAGTTTTGGTTCATTTACACATCTCTAATAATCTCTCCCTTTTTTCCTATACAAATCAGTGAGAAACTTCGATACCAGTGCTGAAAGAATCACTTAAATTTGAAACTAATTAAAACTGTTTAATCACTGTGGGCTACAAACAAAATGTCCATCAGTTCAATGCAATGATTCACAACAGAATGGTAAGTTAAAGTTATTTCAAAGTTATGAACTTCGCTAAATTCAAAAGCATTGACTGATCTGTTTTTTTGACAGCAATTGGCAGACCACAGCATTCATATAATACTATGCCGCACTCCCTTCATTGGCTTTTATAAAACTAACTTGTTATGAAAACACAGTATCACCCACTCCCCATATTTTGTCTTTTGGGCCTTTCTTGAGGAGACTGATTCCAGAATCCGAATTAGCAGCAAAAAGATGATATGATTGTGATTAGAGGGTAATGAGATCCATAAGCATTTAGATTTTGTGTTTAACCAAATACTCTGAAACTTCTTATGTCTTCTTCATCCCCTACATCAATTAATCTAGTTAGCGCAGAACGCATAAAATCTTTTTTACTAATCAAAGGCTGAACAGAATTTGAGATACTACATTACAATCAAGATATTACTATTTTGTCTAGTAAGATTTTAATCTCTCATTAATTTCTCTCTCTCATTCTGAAAAATCAAAACTACTATAAAATTTAAGCAAACAAAAAAATATAAACAGAAAAGACAAGAAGCTGAGAAGTCTAGCAACAAAGTTAAAGCAAAAATTTACAAGAATATTAAACCTGGTATCAGTGACAAAAAAGAGGTCCATTACTCTCCCATCTGGAGTGGTTGATACTTTTACTCTCTTTATTGTAAGCTCCAGCTCACAAAGAACCTCAGTTACATCTACACAGAAAGAAAAGACAAATAAATTAAACTTAGTTCAATGATTCCACTGTTGCATAATAAATCTATCTAATGATACTCATGCTCAAAAAATACAACATCCAGCTGAGGAAAAGTGTGACAATTATACTTCTTCTTTTTTAACTGACAATTATATGTTACTACAACAAAAAGTTGCTCGATACAACTGGTTACAACTAAGCCTTTGGATGAAAAGAGATTAAATAAGCCAAAGAGATGAACGTCTATGAAGGAAAGGGATTCATGATTTATCATTTTTCATTCTACAACATCTTTATATTGTTTCTCAAGACAATTTTTGCATGTTCTGCACAGCATATTTGAAAGATTAATAAACAAAAAGGAAATGAAAATGATGAACATCAATATTTATTTCCTTTAAGAAAATTATTAAAAACTTCTTGGCAAGATAATAATCAGGACTTAGAAAAGTTATCAATAATTCTTCCATTTATTATAGTTAGGCACATGATAATAAACTACATCATACAAAACGAAGTCCTTTGAATGAATAGTCAAAAGTTCCCGAAATGGCTTGGCACAAATAAATAGAAACAACTCCTAAATTTTAGCTTTCATTCCTCTATTTTACCTCCAATCTAGCAACAAAATGAAAGTTCCCATTGGATCCATTTCCTAATTTTGAACTCCCCTAAAGCCTAATTATTTCTAAGACAACGAGTCAGTATTTCTATCAATGTTTTGATCCATTTTTGCATCATTCAAAATAATAGGATAAATCTTCTAAACTTGATCTGACCACATTAACTAGCAAAAAGAATGAACAAAAGAATTAGGATAAATATCACCAATTTTCGAGCATATAATTATGAGAGATTTGTAGGATACTCCAAAAGATATGGAGTTAAATTTAAATTCAATTATAAAACCCGTTGAGGATGAGCAATTACAGAATATGGTCAAAAAAATTTCTCAGGAAAATTAAATTTCAAATGAGAAGACAGAGTACCATGCAAAAGTCCTCTTCTATCTTGAAAGCACCAGAATTTCAAAAGAAACACATCAGGAGGCTTTGGCAGTGGCTGGTTTTCGAGCCGATAAGAGTAGATTCTGGAGGTTGAAAAATGCGAAGGACACACGTCCAAAAGCCTGTTCTTCAACAAATCCCACCTTGTGTTTAGTTTCCCCACCACCCAAAAGAGTAAATAGCACCATTTTCCATCCGTTGATAAATCTGCAACACCAAAAATGAATGCAAAAAACAAACAGTAACAAACTTTTTGAAAAAAAAAAAAAAGGAAACCAATATGAAATCGATCAGTGTTTCATTGAGAATCTTAAGGAAATAAGTGAAAGAACAACCATATAATAAAAGAAATGATCACATTCGTTGTCCAGAACCTTACGTACAACCAAAAACTAAAACGAGAACAAAAATAATGTATCGAAAATACTCATCATCAGAATAGCAACGTGATTCAAGACTTACTCCTCAACTAGAAACTTGCAAATTGTGGAAGATGAAAACAAGAAAACAGTGATCCATTATTTGTTTATCTATAAACTTGAGATCCCAATATCACAAAATAAAAAAGAACCATCACTACTTATCAATAATCTAAATATCCCGCAAGTAAAAAACTCCAAAAATCACTTAAATATTCGAAAGAAAAAACAAAATTAAACAGCATACAATGAAAAACATGTCTTTCAACGCAGAAACAAACTCCAAAAAACAAACAAAAAGAAAGCCAAATGAAGAAGCTTTACCTCCTCTTGAAATACTCAATCCGAAGAGCAAGATAATCCTGCACAAATCACAGCCTAAGCCAGTCTTATCAGGGCAGTTCACGGTGATCACAGTAGGATCATCTGGCTTCTCTGCTTTCCTTATAATTACAGCATCTTCATACAATATCCCCATTACTTACCACTCTTTTACCACTCTGTTTTTTCTTCAAAATGGATTAGAAATTCTTGGAAATGTACAGAAAAACCGAATGGGTATCTCTGCTTTCTGTTTCTTCTGTCTCGGGTGGTGGATTTTAGTTGAATCGTGGATTGGAGATTCCGTCAAAAGAGTGAACACAAAACTTAAAAAGGAAGAAAGTGGGAGGGAGAAGATGGGGAGAGAGAATGAACGAGATCAAGTTTTTCTGCTGTGCGCTCGTTGCTTTTTCCTTTTTGGCTGGAAGTTCAATTTCTCGTTCTTTCCAATCTATAGGTGAGAAAGAGATGCTTTAGGAAAAATTCAAAACGAGGTGAGATTTTGATGTGAGATCTTTATGTGTATATGGGTAGATATGATTTTTCAATAAAATCCGAAAAATAATTGTTTTCAATTAAATATAAATTGTGATATATAATTTGTTCCTAAAATACTATTTTTAAAAACATTATTTTAAAATACTTTTAGAAAAATTATATAAAAATAGGTGATAATATTAAATAGTTGTTATATATTTTATGTATTTTTGTGAATTATTTTATTTTATAAAAATAAAAAAAATGATAATAATATAATATTATCACATTAATTTATATAAATAGTAACACTCTCAAATCATAATGGATTGAATTTCTTTGAATACATGTTTCAAATGGTTTAATATTAATTTAACTCATTAAAAATTAAACACATGTTATATTTTAATAAAAATAATAATGATATAATTAAATGAATTTATTTATACATAAAAATAATGCATGAATAATATATATATATATATATATATATATATATTGGCAATATTCCTCGATTAATTTTCATCAGCAAATTTGACATCATTTTGGAAGATGTAATACGGAATTTTTTGAACTAATTTTCCAAAAAAGAAAACTAAAAAAAAATTATTGTATCGAATCTTGAGCTTTTATTTTATTGAAAGATTTTATTACCTTTAACATTGAATATGAAAATATTATTGATAATTATCATTAATAAAATATTTTTTTTCCATAATTCATAACGTTTTGATCACTATTTGACAAATATGAATTGTTGTTGTTATTATTATTATTATTATTATTATTATTATTATTATTATTATTATGTAATTTTAATTGTAAAGTATTAATTAAAAAAAGATATAGAAATATTATAAATAAATAAGATATTATTTTTAATATATGAATTACAATAATATTATATTTATATATTAAAATATATCACTAAACTTCATGTTATTTATTACATAATAACAATAGATGATTATCATGGGTAAGGTAAGGGAGAAATCCAAATATCTCCTAACGTTTGTGTAAAAGAAAAACATCCTCCTCTTTTAAATCAAAATTAATCAAATTCATTGATTGTAAAAAATGAACGGTTGAGATTAAAATAAATTTAAAGGAGAGATTTCTCTTTTGCACAAACGTTAGGAGGTATTTGAATTTGTCCCATGATAATTATTAATTTAATTTTATAATTATTAATATATAATTTTGTTATATCTAGTAATAAATCTTTCATCATCTTTCACGTTAATTAAAATATAAATTTTATATCTCAAATTTCTTACACGTTACGTATTCTTTTTCGCTAAAACAAACCAAATTTTTTGACTTCACATTCGCTTTCATCGTAGTTTGCGAATTTATAATTATTTTATGTTGTTTAGGTAGTTGGTGATGTCTCATGGTAGCAATCGATCCTTTCGACCAAAGTTTTCTTTATTTTTTTTAATCGGCAAACAATTTTTTTATTTTTTTTTTGTAATTATCCATCTTGATTTTTTTATATATACAATTTAATAATTATGTGTAAAATTTCGTATATAAATTAACACAAACAATTGATAGAATAAAATTACATAATTTATCATATAATTTATATTATTTATTTTCATAATAATATAATATTATTGTATTAATTTATACAATTATATTTATATAGGTAATTTTTTTTTTCATATATGATTCAATCTTACTGATTTAAATTAAAAAATATATACAAAACCAATTGTCAATTTATTTGAATTGAAAATAAAATCATGTCATCTTCATTGATTTTTTGTCTGCATATGTCCTGCGTTTTTTTTTAACTTCTATATTTTTTGTCGGCTGTAAAATTTTTCATATCAATGGGACCAAGTTGAGCATTGGATTCCAATGAATATAAATGAAATATTAGTTAACTTTCTAATCTTTCCCTCGTCATCCAATTTTGTTTTCTTTCGTCTTTTCAGTCTTTCTCGTCCTTTACCCTCTAATACGGCACTTCTAACTTTCTAAGAAGCTTCTAACCTTCGAAGAATGCCCAAATGGAGTTTAGGTTTCAAGCTTTTTCCATGGAAACAAAATTAATAAGGCTGTAGGTTGAAGGATGCTAAACATACATTTTAATCTTACTTTATTAATATATAGTAATTAGAACAAATGTGAGAGTATAAAAATCATGCTTCTTGCTATTGCTTTCTAAAAATCTAAATACAAATTTAAGATGATTTCAATCCGTTTCTAATATCTCTTTGATAGTGTTAGTAATTTTAGATTGAGACTAGCCGATTTATGGATATCAAACTTTTATTTATACACTTTTTTTATCAAAAAATTGTCTGAAGTTAAAAATGTGAATGGTGTAATTTTTTATTTTTTATTTGAATTGAGAGTTAATGGTGAAGCGTAAGTATATGCAAGAAACTACCAACAACTGCAAAAACATGGTATAAAAATTGCATTCATTTCTTACATTTTCCGTTTTGCCCATATATTTTACTATTTATTTTAATAAGAAACAAAATATATAAATCATGATAATAAACCTTATATTTATTTTAAGTCTAAATTTAATGATATTTCTCATAATAAATATATACACTTAAAAAATCAAATATTAGTCAACATTGCAAGCAAAATTTCGTTAATATATCAATTATTTTTACCATGAAAATTATATAAAGAAATCAAGTCCCACTCTATTTACAAGATTCTTAAATTTTAATAGAAATATGTCTTTAGTTAAAGAATTAGTAATCATCAATTTAGTGTTAATATATTCAATGATCACTTTTTCTCTTTAACACATTTTCTTATGGTTAAATACTTACTATCGATGTGTTTACTCCACTTTTATTATTCTTAAAAACTGTAGTTGAATTATAACAATATAATTTTAATGATCTAAAAATAAAGTCCACAATTCTAAGCTCAAAAATAAAATTGTTTATCTATATATTGTGCGATATAACCTCAAAATATGATACGAACTCTACTTTTATAGTGAAAGTAACAATCAAAATTTGTTTTATGCTCCTTTAAGATAGAACTCTATCAGCAAACATAAAAATATATTCGAATATTTATTTTCTTAAATCATAACATTTGATAAAATTTGTGTAACTAGTTACTTCTAAATTTTCAGTTCGTCTATACATAAATATGTAGTTTTTGGTCCCTTAAAGGTATCTCATTATTTCTTTTGTAACTTTTTAATAGTTTATACTTGGACTACTTTAATATTTTTTTAATATTTCAACTGTAAATACGATATCAGATCTCGTGCAAACCCAAACATATATTAAGCTTCTAATAACAAAAATAGAAGGAATATTTTTTATTTGTACCATTTCAAGATCATTTCTTGGACATTGATTTAAATTCAACTCATCACCCTTTACAATAGAAGCTATGTTCAATGAATAATCATTCATTTGAAATCTCATTAAAACTTTATTTATATAAGTTTTTTAAACCAAACATAAAATTTCTCGAAATTTGTCTTTATATATTTTGATCCTAATAACATAGAATGCATTACCTATATTCTTAATATTAAAAATTTTAAAGAAAAAGTGATTTATCTCATATAAGAAACTCTTATCATTAATTACAAATAAAATATCATTCATATATAGAATAAGTAAACAAATTATACTTTTTTTAATCTTTTGGTATATACATTGATTCATAATATTATATACAAAGCCAAAAAAAGAGATAAGATTACGAAATTTTAAATATTATTGATAGGAGATTTGTTTCAATCCATATATAGATTTTTCAAGTTTTCATACTAAATGCTTACCATTATTAAAGAAAAAAATTTCTAGCTATTTCATATAAATTTTTTTTTGTAAATCTTTATTGAAGAAAGGTTGTTTTCACACTTATTTATTATAACTTTAAGTCAAAATGTGTAATTAAATCCATAATGATACGAAGAGAATCATTTTTAGATATAAAATAAATAGTTTTTATTATAATCTATATTTTTCTTTTAAGTGTATCCTCTAGTAACAAATTTTGCTTTATATCTTTCAGTATTGTCTAATGAGTCTTTATTTATTTTAAAGATCTATTTACATCCAATGACTTTTACACCATCAAACAACTGAATAAGATTTCAAATTCCGTTATATGTTATAGAATTCATCTCATCGTTAATAGTATCATATCATTCACTTGATCTATTACAACTCATAGCTTATGAAAATGTTATAAGATCATTTTTTATCTTTAATATTGTAATCCCATTCTTATAAATATACAAAATAGTCACTAAAAATTACTGATTTCTTTGCACTAGTAGATCTTCTTGTATTATTTCAATATTTTCTTGAGAAACTTGTTATTTAGCTAGCTAATTAATAATTTTTGTTATTCTTATAATAGTTTGATCTACTAAATTATTATCAGTTGCTTGTGAAACTTCAAAAATCATTTGATCTTGAGGAGTATTGTGAATGATAATCAATATATCACTTAAAGTAGAAGTTTGTGCATCGATATGATTTTTTTAGAAATAATATTCCAAAATGGTTCACTTCCACTTATCAAGTTATTCTCAAGAAACTTTACATTTTTTGATTCTACAATCTTAGTGCCATGAGATGGATAATGCAATCTATACCTACGAGACTTTTTGTTATATTAACGAGATACCCATTAATGGTCTTTATGCTTAAGTTCTTCTTTTGAGGATTATAAACTCTTACTTTAAATAGGCACTTCCAAGTACGTATATATTACAATATTTTCAACCTTTTCATAATTCGAATAGCATTTTTGGAATAACCTTAGTTGGAACTCAATTTAATATATACATTATTGTCCTAAGTACTTCAGTCTAGAAGAATTTAGGTAGTTTGGAGTTACTTTGCATACTTTTCACTATGTCCATTAAAGTTTAATTTCTTCTTTCTGTCAAACCATTTTGATATAAAGAATAAGACATAGTATATTGGGCAACTATTCTATACTTTTGATGAAACTTCACAAATGGATCATGTGTTTGTTTATCCTCAATATATTTATCATAAAATTTATCACCTTTATCTAATCTCATTATTTTAATTTACTTATTACATTGTTTCTCTACTTTAGTTTTAAAAATTTTAAAAATATCTAATACTTCATACTTGTTATGAATCAATTAGAGATATATGTATTGTGAATAATTATCTATAAAAAAGATGAAGTACTTTGAATCATTTAAATTTAAGTCTGAACAACAAATATCTGTATATATGATCTTTAATATGTTAAAGCTCATTTTGGTACCTTTCTTGAACTCATTGATTTGCTTTCCCTTAATATAATTTACACAAGTGTTAAAATTAGTAAAATTCAAAATATTAAGTACTCTATCTGTGGCATCCTCTCTGTGTAATCCATCTCATATAGCCTATCAGTCTCCTATCTGGGCCCGCCCACATGAGCTTAAGTAGCCTGTCAGCCTTCTATCCGGGCCCGTCCACTTGATTTAGGTATTGTTCTCCCTTGACCTAGAGTTTCGTTCACTTGGGAGCTGCAACTCCCTACGATAAATTGAACCCAGACACAAGGGGAACAAAAGCCCTTGTGCCTGGGTTTGATTACGAGTGAATGAAACTCTGGACCAAGGAGAAATAATATCTAAACCAAGTGGGCGGGCCCAGACAGAAGACTGGCAGGCTACTTGGGCTCATCTGAACGGGTCCGGATAGGAGACTAGTAGGCTACATAAGGTGGGTCTTGTTAGTATATACCCTAAAAATTATTCATGTCATCGATTTCTGGGATTATTATTATTCTTTAATAATAATAATAATAAAAGAATTGGTTCTTTATTCACACATGTAAGTTGCTT
>JAVXUL010000009.1:9900093-9919877 GCA_035590515.1 Trichilia minutiflora
GACTATTAATCCAAATGACGCGATCATAGTTTGTGCGCGTAATGAGGATGATGTCAGTCATCTTGAGGCACGTAATGGACATAACTCTCCTCCCTTCCATATGCACATGCACTGAACACACTCATGAGTTATTTGACTGCAAGCAGGTCCATATATTTGAGGAATCAGATGACGGTGATCCAAACCTCTATGTTCACCATCATATCATCCTTCCAGCATTTCCCCTTTGTGTGGCATGGCTTGATTGCCCACTTAAAGGCGGAGAAAAAGGTAGACAAATTATACTTCCTGAATGGCATTTATATTGTTCTATGTGTTTGATGTAGTAGGGTCAGGGATTTCTTTGTATTAAAAAAAAGGACTTTTCAGGAAAAAAAAGGGCAGTTTGGGGCTGGTCTTCCTAATATTACCAGGCCGAAAAGGAAACACGTAGTTATCTATCCAAATAATTCCTTGGTTGCTTTCATTTTTGGTAGTGGGGTGGGGTGGGGCTGTCAATGACATTGATAGTGGATGCTAACTAAGAGAATGATCTTACAATGTTACAATTTAGCTTTATTTTGAGTGAACTCCAATTATTCTTGTCGAATATGTCAAAATACTACAGTCTTAGCAATTTGTGTTTTCTACTTAAATTTTATTTGTTTTTTTCCTTGTTGCAATGGTTTTGCTAATGAATATTTCCATATGCAAGCAGGGAATTTTATGGCTGTTGGTTCAATGGAACCTTCCATTGAGATATGGGACCTTGACATTGTATGTGGAATCCGTATTCTATGTCATGATTTTCTAAGTTGATTAAATTATTAATGGATAAATTAATTTGAAATTTCTTATTATCTTTACTGTTGTCAGATTGACGAAGTACAACCATGTGTTGTACTAGGTGGCATTGAGGAGGAGGAGAAGAAGAAGAAAAAGAAGAGTAAAAAAGGAAAGAAGGTTTGCTTCCAATCTCCTTATAAATTTACTGTTCCTTAAACTCTCAATATGAATCAAAACCCTTTTGTTACATGTACTGTGTGGAGGTTTTCATTGAGGAGACTTTTAAGATTTATATTCGATTGATGGTGCTCTGACCATTATTATTTTTTCTCTCAGTAGCATGGCAGATGGGATTTTGTAGCATTATTAACCTTGATTGTGTGGTTGTAGGCATTACTAGTGTATGGACAATATTGAAGGACAAAGAACAAAGTGCCATGCACTAAATTTGGTCCTGCATCTTTTTAAGAATCCCATCTTCATATGGCTATCCTTCTTTATATATGATCTTAATCGTATTGGTTATATTAATTTCTAGTTTTTATGCTGATTTAAACTTGGCTAATTCCTTTTATGAATGCTTGCAACTTGCTTTCCATGCAGTCATCAATTAAATATAAAGAGGGCAGTCATATGGATTCAGTACTTGGTCTTTCTTGGAACAAGGAGTTCAGGTTTGTTAAGTCTTTATAGTGTGGTGTTGTTTTTCTTGTTCTTGCTTCCATGTGCTCTACCTATTGCGGTTTTTATCTTTTTCCTTATTCTCTAACCTCCCCTATCCACACCAAAAAAACCCAGGAATATCCTTGCTAGTGCAAGTGCTGATAAACATGTTAAGATATGGGACATGGCTGAAGGAAAATGTACTCTCACCTTGGATCATCATACAGATAAGGCAACATTTTACTCTTGCACCATGATAGTTATTTTTTGGCTCATATTTGGATAAAATGTTTCAGCTGTTCTTACTTTTCCTTTCAGGTTCAAGCAGTTGCCTGGAATCATCATGCACCCCAAGTTCTTCTTAGTGGATCTTTTGATCGTTCAGTAGTCATGGTAATTAATTTGTTTTCTACACATATTGCGTAAAAATTATATGTAAATCCTCCACGCAAAACTATCAGTGATTTGAAGTGAGAAATTCAAGAGTTAAAAGATTCCTTGAGTTATTATTTTGTTTTTGACTTTTTTGAAGATATTATGGTAACATGTTTTCCATATTATGCATTGCAGAAGGATGCAAGGATATCTACACATTCTGGTTTTAAATGGCATGTCACAGCTGATGTAGAGAACTTGGCATGGAATCCACATACTGAGCACTCATTTGTGGTTTGTACTTTAACCTTGTATTTGTGCCATCTTCCTGTAGTTTGTTTGAAGTGTGTGCATGTGAACACTCCACCCACTCATGCATGTATGCTCCATGAAGTCATTCTTATCACAAAATTTTAAATTTAGGTATATTTAGATTTAATTGGAGAGGCATTAAAATTTAATTAATGTCATTCATGTCTTCTTAGGTGAGTCTTGAAGATGGTACGGTCAAAGGTTTTGATATACGGACCGCCAAATCTGATCAAGATACAGCGTCACAACAATCAAGTTTTACTCTTCATGCGCATGACAAAGCTGTTTGCTCAATTTCCTATAATCCATCAGTACCCAATGTACACTTTCATCCTTTTCTCACTTTTTGGCTTGAATTTTGACGATTAACTGATTATAATAATTCCACCCTTTTGATTTTCTGCAGCTTCTTGCCACTGGATCGATGGATAAAATGGTATAAATATGAGCTCTATTCTTCTCACCAGGCCTGTGCAACCTGTCTATATGTGAAAGGTTTCTATAGTTTCATCGGGCTTTTCCTTTGCTGCAGGTTAAACTTTGGGATTTATCAAACAACCAACCTACCTGTATTACATCCAGGAACCCTAAAGCTGTAAGTTAGGAATGCATTTGATGAACTTACTATTAACTTTTCAATTGATATGGACTGTCTTGTAACACGTCATTTTCAATGTTGTCAGGGAGCTGTTTTTTCTGTTTCCTTCTCCCAGGATAGTCCCTTTTTACTGGCTGTTGGAGGCTCCAAAGGAAAATTGGAAGTGAGTACAAAAATCCTAACAATTGTTTTCTTTAGCTTTTAATGATTTTAATTTCCCCTTGAGAACAAGGTTTTGTATTTGAGTATGATGATTGATACTCCTGGGACTTTTCAGGTATGGGATATATTATCGGATGCAGGGATCTCTAACAGATTTAGCAAGTACATCAAGCCAAACAAATCTCAGTCTGGATCTTGACAATGATCAAATCTCAGTCTCAATCAGGGGCAATGCTTGCAAGTAAAACAGCTGCATGGTTTTGGAATTTTTATCATTGAAAATGTTCTTTTTTTCCCTCTTTCCTGTAATCGGGTTTTTTATTCAACTTTTGACACATCAAAAAAACGGAAAAAAAAAAAAGTAAAGGAAGAGCGATTTTCTTCCCTGAATGTAAAGAAAAAGGTTTTTTGCAATCCACTATTGAAGATATGTTTGTATTGTTTGAAATTTCCCATATTTGTAGAGTCACAGCACCTAAATTTTAACCATGCGTCAAATTAATAATTTTAAATATTACACAAATATAGATCAAATTTTAACTGATATTAAGATAGTAATACATGGCAATATGAAAAATTAACAGTTAGTAATATATTAATTGATCGTGGACTATTTCAAAACAGCAAATTGCCCTCAGATTCACCAACAAAAACGAATTAAACTTGTTCACAAAAGCACGCTTCGAAATCCTGAAGATTTTCTCGTCTTCATTTTTTCGTACATCGGTCTCTCTCTTGTACGTCAAATCATTGGAGAGGCGATTTTGCGGCGTCGATTGAGATGGTAGCAAATAAGTTTGACGTCAGAGGGACTTCGCCTTTTTGCACGGCAGGAGAGTATCCATGCTGATCTCATGAAGTGGAAGAAATTATTGAAGATTAAGACGGTGCTCAAGGATGCAGAGGAGAAGCAAACGACTGATCGGTCTGTGAAGATTTGGCTTGGTAATCTTCAGGACTAGGCTTATGATGTTGAAGTCGATGTTGTTGGACGAGTTTGAAACAGAAGCTTTCCGGAGGAGGTTGCTGCTTCAACCAGCTGATCAACCAGTTACATTTAAGTTTCGGAAGCTCATTCCCACTTGCTGCTCTGGCTTTAGTCCACGAATTATCAAGTTTGATGACATGATATGTCCAAAATACAGGAGGTCACAGAAAGGTTGCAAAATATTGAAAAATCAGAAAGACCTACTGAATTTGAAGGAAATTTCAGCAAGGAGGTCTAAAACAGTCCGACAAAGACTGCCACAACTTCTCTGGTGAGTAAAGCCAAAGTACCCGGCAGGGAAAAAGATGAGGAGAAGATTGTTAAGTTGTTGTTTAGGGGTGATTCAAGCTCTGAAAACAGATTCTCTGTCATTCCTATTGTTGGAATGGGCGGTGTGGGGCAGACAGCTCTTGCTCCGCTTGTCTACAACGATGGTCAGTGCAAGATCGTTTTGATCTGAAAGCATAGGCACGTGTCCCGGAAGATTTTGATGTCATCAGGGTAACAAAAATGATCATAAGTTCCATTGCTACTGAGACCAAGGATGAGAATGACTTATGTTTGCTGCAAGAGAAATTCAAAAAAATCGTGCAAAGAAAATTTTGTTGGTTTCAGATGATGTGTGGAATGAGAATTATAATAGTTGGACTATCTTGAATTGTCCCTTTGAAGCTGGCTCGTTAGGAAGTAAGATTGTTGTCACCACGTGCAATCAAGGTGTTGCAGCAATCATGGGACTATTCCAGCTTATCCATTAAAAGTGTTATCAAGCGATGATTTTTTTTGTGTATTCATCCAACACTTTTGGGGATAAAAAGATTTCAACAAAATTCAACTCTTGAAAGATAGTGGGGAGAAGATAGTAATCAAATGCAATGGCTTGCCTTTAGCAGCAAAAACTCTTGGCAGCCTCTTACGTTGTAGATATGACCCAAGTGATTGGGAAGATGTGATTCATAGCAGGACTTGGGATTTACCAGAAGATAGATGCTACATTATACCAGCACTTCGAGTGGACTATTATTATCTTTCTTTACATTTGAAGCAATGCTTTTCATACAATTCATTGTTGCCAAAAGATTATGAATTTCAGGAAGAGGATATAATTTTATTATGGATGACTGAAGGTTTCTTGCATCATGAAAATTATGAAACGCAAATGGAAGATCTGAGTAGCAAGTATTTTCGCTAGCTAAATTTGAGGTCATTTTTCCAACAATCAAGTACCGATACTACCGGGTTTGTGATTGTGATGCACGACCTCATCAATGACCTTGCACAATGGCTGCGGGGGAGTTTCAAAACTCTTCATCATTTATCGTGCGTTCCTGAAAAGTATGAAAGAAATAAAAGATTCGAGGCTTTCAATAATGTCAAACATTTACGAACTTTTTTACCTGCGGTGCTATCAAATACTCTTTTATCATTTTTAACGTCACTTGGTTTAGAACTTTTTTGAAATATTTTTGATACTACCTCTCTTAAAGGTCTTATCTTTGTGTTTGTATAGCATCTTGGAGCTACCAAATTCTATCGGGGTTTGAAACATTTACGGTATTTTGATCTATCCGGAACATTAATTAAAACCTTGCCCGAATCAGTTACCAAACTTCAAAATTTACACTCTTTTGCTAAAAGAATGTCGTTGACTTGTGCACAAATATAGGAAACTTAGTCAAATTACATCTTAGTAATCCTGATGTAAATGCATTGGAGGAAATGCCTGTGAGAATCGGCAACCTGACTTGTCTCCAGACACTTTGTAGTTTTGTTGTGGGAAAAGATTCTGGCTCTGGGTTACGAGAGTTGAAATCCTTGATGTATCTTGGTGGAATACTTAATATTTCAAGTTTGGAGAGAGTAAAGATGCTAATGAAGCCAAGGAGGCTCGGTTAAATGAAAAGAAAAACCTCAAAAGGTTACGCCTCGGATGGACTCGTAGTACTACTAGCTACCCAATTGAACTGGAAAATGCAACACGTGTGCTTGAAATGCTGAAACCTCATGAAAATTAATTTGGAAGCTTTGACAATCAACAACCAAGCGGAAAGAATTTTCGACTCGGCTCGGAGTTTTCACCCCTCTCAAATTTAGAGGAACTAAGATTTAAAGGCTGAGTCACGTGCACTTCGTTGCCATCTGTCGGCCAACGACCCGTCTAAAGCATCTTTTTTGAGTGGAATGCATAGAGTAAAAGAGTGCGGGTGTAGAGTTATCCGAAAGGGGACCTCAGTGCCCCTTCATCATTGGAGACTGTTTTGACAATATGTCAACACTTGAGGACTTTATTCCACATGAATCTGAAGGTGAAGGTTTTCCTAACTTGCGAGAACTTTCTCTTTTAGAATGTTTTAAACTGGTACGAACATTTCCACCTCCTCTTCCTTTATTAGAAAGCTTGTGATTAAAAATTGTAGACAATTGCTCGTGTCAGTTCCAACTCTTGAGAAGATTGAAATTCGTAGATGTAAAAAAGTAGTGTGGAGAAGTACAATCAATCTCAGCTCAGTGAATTCTGTGGTTTATGGGGATATGCTAAATCAAGTGTTTCACCCTGGACTATTTAAAGAAGAGCTGCCAAACTGGAAAGAATTGTACGTGGGTTGCATTGAAGATCTCAGATAATTTATGGCAGAGTGGATGTGAATTACTGCAAGACATTAGTTGCCTTAGTAGATTTGAGGATTGCAAGTTGTCCTCAACTTCTTTCTTTAGTGAAGGAGGAAGAACAAGACAAACAACAGCTAGAGTTGCCATGCAAACTTCGGTTTCTAGACTTGAAGAATTGCCAAGGCCTTGTGAAGCTACCTCAAGCATTGCTCGCCCTTAGTTCCCTAACAGGGATGTATAAATATGGCTGCAAGTCACTCATTTCCTTTCCTGAGGCTACTCTGCCTTACCAATTGCAAACAATTCAAATTCATGCGTGTGATTCACTGAAATCGTTACCAGAGACGTGGATGCATAACACCAATGCATCTTTTGAAAGATTGGTAATGGATGGTTGTAAAAATATGACATACATTGCCAGATTCCAGCTACCTCCAAACCTTAAAAGAGTTGTTCATCAGCTACCTGCCTGTGTAACCAAACTGACGATTAGAAACTTTCCAGATCCTGAACGCCTATCCTCACTTGGATCTTTGGAAATACTTGATATCTTTAATTGTCCAAAGTTCAAATCCTTTCCATCGAATGTCCTGCCTGAATCACTTTAGTAACTACATATGAATGGATGTCCATTGATCCAAGAAAAGCGTAGGAAGGATGAAGTACAATAGTTTCAATTGATGACCCATATACCATATTTCACCCCGGACCATAAATTTGCCACAGAGAATAGAATTCTGTAACCTTGAAATCTAGCAAAGACAGCAACAATATTGACACTTCATTACTCCTATATATAACAAGGTAAAATTTGCATGCTCTCATTCCACTCACATTCTGAATTCTAAACAAGTAGAAATAGATACTATTTCACCACTTAACAGGCAAATTCGACTGGCCATATTATAGTAGTATATGAGTTCAATCCCCAACAAAAAAATATTAATAATTTGGAATTTGATTTAGGTTTTAGAATATTTGATTTTGTGAGATTTTGAGAGAAGAGCTAAGAAAAATAAAAGAGCCTATGTTTTTTTTTTTTTAATTTTTAAAGGAAGAATGTCAAATACCTCCTATAATTTTATTAAATAATAATTATTTTTATTTTATTTTTTGTTATGAGATTTAAAATTTGTGATAAATATCTTTGTCAAATTAATTTTTTTATTTTTTATGCAGTATAATAATGACTATTACCCCTAATTTTAATAAAATTAAAAAATATATAAAGAATAAATAAAATTACTACTAAAAATTTATATAAATTACATAAAATTTAATTAATAAAATTTTTATTTTGAAGAATATAAAAAGTTTATAAATTATATTTTAAAATTCAATTTTAATTTTCATATTTTTATAAAAAGTAAAAGTAAAATAGTCATTACAGTATAGAAAAATAAAAAAAAAAAACTAAAAAAAATTAATTTAATAATAAATATTTATCACAGGATTTAAATTTTAGAAAGAGTTTGTTAGGAAATACAAAGTAGGGATAATTATATTTCATGAAATTATAGAAGAATTTGTCATTTCTAATTTTTAAAGTTAAAAAATAATTTTAAAATATTATATAATACATGTTTTAAATAATAAAATAATTAAAAATTATTCTTTTTAAAAATTACTATAAATAATAAATATAAAATTTTTAATATGTACCCTAAAACTCTTAAAATTTTTTAATATATATATACTACTAAAATTACATGAGCTATACAAAACAAAATCTCTTTTATTTTTAGCATTAAATAAATTTATTTTAAGGTGACCCCATTTTGAAATTCATTGCTTCCCAGGGTTTTGAAATTTTGAAAACTTAAAAGAAAAAAAATAGTAATTTTTTTAAAGACAATGACCAATAAGGCCTTAGCATCAAATAAATTGTTCTCAACCATATATTTATTTTTTGGTGACCACATTTTGAAATTTGAAACATTTTTTTTTAATTATTGTATTTGCACCATAGAATTGGAGCATTCATATTTTTCAAAAATATAAATAATTTAATTTATTATTAAGAAGATTTGAATTTAAATAAATAAAATAAAATTCTCAAAAGATAGCCTAATTAATTTGATCTCTTAATGTAAAAATAAGATATCAAGTGACTAATTCTTTTTAAAACTAATTTTAAAGAAATTTTTTTCTTTAATTTGTATTTAATGTATGGGATGCAGTGAAATTAGAATGCATGAAAATCAAAAAATAAAATATAAAAAAATACACAATAATTTTCAAATTATTTCGAACATTATTCAATTTAATATAATTATATTACATATGTAATATAATAATAATAATATTAGTTGTTATATTATTTATTTATATTAATTACATTAATTTTGTTTTATCATTATAATTTTTTTATTTATCAGCTAGAAGGAAACAATTCATTAAATACTTCCAAGTTGCGTTGAATTTGGATATTTGGATTTTTTTTAATTAAAAAAAAGGTTGCATTAATTTGACAAGAGGGATGGCGGCTTCGTTTGGCCTATTCAGTTTTTATTAAAATTTATTATTTAATACCCTCGAAAAATTCATTATAAATACATTGATAATGACATTTTTATGTCAAAAAATAAAAGTAGACAATTAAAGTATTGATTTTTACGTCATAAAATTTATAGAATAAAAGCATGTGATATTTAATATTAATATAAAAAAATAAATTATGCTAAAAGTTTATATTTATTAAATATTTTTATTTTTATTTTTAAATTTAAAAAAAAAATCGATAATAAAAAATATATTCTCAATCTATGAATTTAGCCTGGATATCAATTTAATTTGGTCTGTGGTACAATTAAAAATGATATAAATGTAAAATATATATTAAAATATGTATAAATTTTATAATATGATACACAAATATTCTGTTTCTTGACATTAAAAATAAAGTGAGAAATAAAATATTATTATTTATATAAAAAAAATTGTATGATTATAAAATTTATATAACTGAATGTCACTATTTCATAGTGTGGCATTATGCTATAATTAACTCAATCTAAAAAAATTTAATTATAATTACATATATTTTTTATCACGTCTTAATTTATAGGTTTTATATATGATAATCGTCACAGATTTTTAGGGTACATTTAATCACACATAATATACCTTGAGAGCCTATAAAACCTATTTTAAAAAATATTTATGCGACACTTTCAATACAGTTCCAACCAAACACCTAAACTTCAAAATAAATTTCTCAATAAAATCTCAAACACTTCAAAATATATACAAATTTTTTCATAAAATGATCATCCAAATATAATTTTATGGAGTCGATCAATCTAAAATATAATTCAAATAAAATTTATAAATTCTTTTATAATCCATAACAAAAAATAAATAAACAACATTTCAAATTTATAAAGGTAAATCCAGTGGACTACAATTCGATCTAAATGAGTCGATCTCGAAAGTATACCTGATACTCTTAACAACTACAATATCACCACCCGACTAAAAAGCGCATCTTCTTGTCTATCCTAAAACTGGAGAGTGAGAGGTTGAGTATACTTTTGTATACTTTGTGAGTGAACTTAGAATATAAATAAATAAATAATATTCCATCTAAAATAGAAAATATAAGTCAAATACATCCTAAAACATCTTGTTGAAAAATATCTCTTTTAATTTGAAAACATCCAAAGAATATATATATCGAAAGTCATTGGGCTGGCTTCCTTTTCCGACGATTATCCTGATCCTGGGCATCCCGAGACCGTCAGTGCATTTTATATGCAGATAAAACATACTATTTATAAAAATTCATTTTTTTGAATGCAGGGAATAAAACATGCATGATTCAATTACATAGAAACAAGGCCACCACTGACGTTCGCCTCGAATTAGTTACGTGGTGACATCCGTACTAATCCGACGAGACTCACAGGTGGTCAAATTATCATTCATGATAATAATGATATATA
This sequence comes from Trichilia minutiflora, assembly GCA_035590515.1. Classification (NCBI taxonomy): domain Eukaryota; kingdom Viridiplantae; phylum Streptophyta; class Magnoliopsida; order Sapindales; family Meliaceae; genus Trichilia; species Trichilia minutiflora. The sequence goes on from JAVXUL010000009.1 coordinate 9,910,511, forward strand.
TCATACATTTTTCCCACCTGTGAAGTCTCCACTTACATAGAGGACCTCTTTCTTCAGGTCGATCTTAGGCAACCACCAGTAGCTACTGTGAAAATATAGGCCCTCATAGCCATCATCACCAATAGTATCTCGACCTTCATGGCCGACATCTCAAACATACATATCAAAATCCACATTTCATACAAGCTAAATAATTCCACAATAAAAACAAAAGTATGAGCATCAGTAGATCCATCACAAACACATTTCATTTCAAAACATATACTTATACACGAGCAAATATGCAAATCAGAAACATTAAATATAAGAGGTTAACTTTATAAAAATTTTATAAACAATTCTAGGATGTTGCAAAATTTGTAACAAAACAATAAAATATAAAAGTGTTCACTCAGAGTTTAGAAAGGGTATACCCTCCCTAATTCCCCTCGCTCCTCGGCACATCATGCGGATTCCTCGTTCGCGTACCGTCACCTAAACACATGTATCAAAACATATCAATATGTATTTCTAAACCTTGAATGAAACTCGTATGCATGAGATGCATGTTGACCCGGATTTTCTAAAATTAGTTTATATGCGTAATCGGCTAAAACTCTCCTTATTCGCCCAATTATCTATATATTATTACCACGAATCCATATTTAGGTTAAACTAATGTATTTTGACTCGTTTCTATAAAATTGATGAGTGGACCTTATAGGCTCACCGGAACAGTAACCTGAGAACTAAAATTTTCGGATTTATATTCAAAGTTTCCTAACGACTTACTCAACCTTACTATAATCTAAATAATGTGTAAAAACCACAATGCATGTGATGAAACTAACAAAAATCACCCGAATAAATAGTAAAATTCATACAAACGAAAATTGATAAAATATAAAATGAAGGATACAGGCGGGTTAGAAATGATGCTATTAACCTTATAGAACTGTTGGTTTGCTTTAATTTTGCTTCGAAGTCGAAAAAACCCAAAATGTATATTGGAAACCCTAGCTTCCCTTTTTGTTTTCTGTGTTTCTACTGTCAAATTGATGCTTCCATGAAGTTAGAAATGAAAAATGTGGGTGATATATGAAGAGAAATCAAGAATGTGGCAAATTTTTGGGTGAGAGATAGAGAGAGAAGAGAGAGAATGTGGGAGAGAGAGAGGAGGAGAGAAAGAAGAAGAAAAATGGGGCCTCAACCCCCCTATTTATAGAAAAATAATGAAATTATCATTTTACTCTTAAGAAATATAAAGAAGAAACTTCTAGAAGAGGGCAAAAATCATCATTTCGCAGTCGTTCGATCGAACAAATCAAGGTTCGTTTGAACGAACTACCTACTTCGATCGAACGAACTAAGGATCGTTCAAACGAACCCTTCGACTCTCTAAAAAATTAAGGGACTTCTAAATTACCAGTCCAACAAACTCCATATCGTTTAAACGAACCAAGTATTTCGGTTGAACGAATAATTCATTCGGTCGAACGAATTCTTATTCGGTTGAACGAATCACCCTATTCGGTTGACCTTCGATCTATCGAACCCGTTAAAATAAAAAATTTCACTTAAACCCTCCCTAAGTTAGAAAATATTATTGGGATCCCACTCAAAATAAAACTATCCTTTAATTTCGTTGATGTTCCTACGTTTATAACTTTAAAACTCTATCTTAATCAACTCTAATCCTCAAAATAAATACAAAATTGTGCTGACTTGTTGATAGTGTACGTGATAGATGTAAATACATGTACAGTAAAAATATAAAATTATCGTTATATCTTTGGGATTTAGATACGAGGCTCACATTTTTCATTACAAATATGATATTTTACTGTATAAAAAAAATATTTTAATGAAAGAATATATTTTTATAAATATTTGTTATAATGTACCAACCTAACATGTTTGTTACATTTTTCAAATTCGAAAAATAGAAAACATATTTTTCAAAAATAATAATCAATATATAGCCTTGGAATTTAAATAATTAAATATGAAACATATTTTGAATTCATCAAGTTCCATGTGCCAAACTTTTGGGGTATGTTTGGATTGAAGAATAAAAAGGAAAGAAGAAAAAAAAAGAAAAAGTATAGAAAAGTATTTAATATATTTTATTTTAGATAAATTATTCTTTATTTATAATTTATTTGTATTTTTTAAATAAATAATTGGTTATAATATGTAAAAAATTAAAATTTTCATATCATAATATTTGCAAAAATAATAATATATATTTTAAGTATATATCTCATACTACATAATATTCACTAATTTATTTTTTAAATATATCAAGTTACATGATATTTATTAATTAACTAATGAATTACGATAAATAAAAAGATCGTACCAATTGATATATATTATTATAGCACGCCGTGAGAAGAAAATAAATAAATTATGGACACAAAATACAATAAAATAATAATAATTCATTTATACAGGTCCTTGTAAAAGGTTTGATATATATTAATAATAAAGTTAATAGCAATATATTTAGATATTGAAGAAGATGTCAAGTGATAAGATATGATAATGATATAATTGTGTTTATTTTATTGATATTTATAATGTAAGGAATAATATATTTGTTTATTTTGAATTATATGAACCATTTATAACAATTGTACATAAATTAGAAGATATAAATTAAAAAATAATCTAATTAGTTTGAGCTCTTATATTAAAACAATCGATTTTTTTTTTAAAATAATTGCACATTATTTTTTTAAAAAAATTAATTTCTATTTAATACATGAGGCCGAGTAGCATGTGAACTATGGATACGGATTTAAAAATATTTAAAATATAATATTTTAAATATTTTTAAATCTGTATCTCTTTTTTTTTTCTCTCTTTCTATATTTTATATTTTTTTTATTTTTTATTTTTATATTTTTTTGTAATTTATAATCTGAAATCTTTCATACTCAGTCATCACTACGGCATCCAGTCACATACGAAAATAGGTATCTATTCCTGCGGAGCCCGTGATCGTAGATCACATATCCTTACCTTTAACCACTAGACGCGTGTGTAGGGATCACCCGTAGTGATATCAAGCATAAGAATAAACTGGAACCTCAACCTTAGAGTGACAGTCAGGATATACATCGTGACGATTCAAATTCAGGACGCAAACCATAATATCCTAGGAGCTTATCACCGCGATCACCCAATCAGGTGTCCCTCTCTCTCTATTTGTTTAAGTTAACATATTAAAAATTTTAAATGTGATTTTAGATACATATAATTTTAATATGTCAACTTGAACAATATATATATATATATATTTAAAATTATATTATAAACATTCGGATTTAAAAATATTTAAAATATAATAAGCATATAATATATATTATACATGCCTTTGATGACAACATAAAGCAATTGAAGGGCCTCATATCTTGTAGTAGTTTCCTATTAATTAATTATTCATATTTTAATTTAAAATTTTAAATGAGAGAATGACAAATATTAAATAATAATATTTTTATTTTATATTTTGTGATTTTTTTAAGATTTAAAAATTATGACAAATGCTTTTGTTAAATTAATTCTCTTAATTTTTTTTACATTATAATGATTATTATAACCCTAATATTTATAAAAATATAAAAATAAAAAAGTTGTATAAAATATATAAAATTAATATTAAAAAATATAAAAATAAATAAAATTTAATTAATAAAATTTAAATTTAAAATAACATAAAAATTTATAAATTATAATTTAAATTTTGATAAAGACATAATAATTATTATACTACAAAAAACAAACAAAAATTAAAAAAATTAATTAAAAAAAATATTTATCATAATATTCAAAATTTAAAAAAAATTATCATAAAATATAAAATAAAAAATAATTGTCATTTAATAAAATCATAACATCGTATTTGTCATTCTCCCTTACCCTAAATGCCAACCCCAAGTTTTATACAATAGATATAAAATCTTAATTAAGTCAATACAAACAAGATTTGATTTCTAAATTGATGGGTTGTTGGGGGCTCTTAATTATTACCTACGAGAATAGAAATGGAGTTAGAAATCTAAATTAAGGGATTAAAATAAGATTTTTTTTTTATTTTAGAGAAAATTTAAAAAAAAAATATTTTATTTATTAATGTAAAATTTTAAGAATTTTAAAATTTTGTGTATAGGTGTGGGGCCGTGGGGGGTTTTATGACCCCTCGTTATAATGCTGGCTTCGCCCCTGCCTACAAAGTCCAATTATAATGAAAATTGAAAATTAGATGGCTGTATATAGGATTCCAACAATTTATTTGATTGATACAAATTCTTGCCCTGGTTTAAAAACGAGTAATAATATATCTCCAAATTTTTTATCAAATGATATGAATTCAAGTAATAATAAAATTATAAAATAATGTAATCAATAATTAAAAAATTAAAAATCATGATATAAAATTAATTTTATATTAGTTTTGTTTCACCTTCAACAAATTAATTTTGTTGGACTGCATTTGGAATCTAATGAAACAAATTTCAAACAGTTTTCAGAAAGAAAGAATGTAAAACCCATTCGTCTGTTTTGGATTTTAGACAAAATTAACAAGTCCAATTAAATTAGAGCTTCAGTTATTAGTAATTGTCCTTTAATTAATTGGTTCTAGATTGAACATGCACTTGAATTTGGAAATTAGAATACAATAATTCACTAGTAAAATCGAAAAGAACAGAAAAATTCACTTGCAAGAGGACCATGGTGGGCTAAATGTGCAGCAATTAGGTACTCATCAATGGGGATATTGGTAAAATTTGCAACTCGAACAGCTACTTTGTCTGAATTGAATTGGCATTTACTACTTTTTCCGGTATAAGGGTATGAACTCTCCTCTTCGAGCCCTCTACATATAATCATTTTGAGGTTCACCATTCATGTAACAATAATATATAACATCATGAACATAACAGATGTTGCAGCCATCCATGCTTATTAAAAATTTAAAACTAAGCAAACGGCAAACGCCATTCTGTAAACAGCCTCCACATTCTTTTAATATCGAGTTTGAATACTAATGTACGTTTAACGTTTATCTATATGAGCTTAACTTTTGACTCAAATGCCTCTTAGCCAGATATTGGAACCAAAGTTTGTTCTAAATTATAGGTGAGAACTTGTTAATTCACAAAGTCTCAAATGAAAAATCACGAACAAAATTAAGCAAATCATCAAATTAATCACATCAAATAAAAAAATCAAAGGCACATATTAATAGAGGAAAAAAAAAGGCATAAGCTCATCACCAAACATCACATGAAGAGCTTCGATAACAGAAGATTCACTACAAATCTGATAAAAGTAAAGCAGTAATTTCTGTGGGCAGGATAAAGATCATAAAGAATTAATATATACCTGCATCTTGACCTCAGTAACAACACCCTTCTCTCTCCAATCAAAATTCTCAGGCAATCCATCAACCTCCATGATTTTCATCATTTTCTTATCTCCATCGTTCAACAGTAGTGGCCTACCTTTCATTCCAGTGTACATCCTCTCGAACTCCTCCTCAGACAAATCAGCGAAAGGTGTTAAACACCATGCACAGCCGTCGGATCAAGCAAGTGGTGCTCCGCCCCCCTCATAATATTCTTAATAAAAATTCCCAGACGGTGTACGTACTCTTCTTTACTAGAGTAACATTTCCCGTACTTCTGCATGAATACTCTGAAGTTTTTCTCCGCTACTGATCCTAGAACACCATTTCCGAAGAATTTACCGTTGTGGGTGGGAATGGGAGCGTCTGTGACTTGTAGTATTATAGGGTTTTGTGAGGCGTCGTTATTCATGATTAGTGTTATGTTAATTATAATAATACCATTATATAAGGAATTGTATGATAATTTTAATGATATTAAACTTGATGTAAAATAGTATCGAAACATGTTTTTTTGACGGTCATCAACAACAATTAACGACGAAATTTTGAATATGCAGACTTGATTTTTTCAGGTTATGTGAAGCCAGCATTCGACCCCTATCCTATTAAATTTTTTGGAGGCGAAGCTGGGTTTTGATAATAAAAATATTGCCCTTAATCATGCCTTTAAAATTAAACAAAATAATTACAAACATACTTATTTTATGGTGTAATTAGGATTGAAATATGATGGTTTTCAAAATTAAATATGAGTAGAATTTACAGCCTTAAACACGGTTTTAATCAAAACTTTGCCTATTAATTATAAGATTTTGGGCATGGAGAGAATTATTCTTAATATTGTCTAATCCTAAACTATATATTAATTTTAGGTTATAATTAAAATTGAGATGTTACAATTTATGAGATAAAAAATATTAAAGCTTTATTTGAGATTGTAGTATTTTTATTATATTTTTATACACTAATTAATTTTAAGTGAAAATTATCATTTTATACATATATATGATATTAAGTAATTTCATCTCACAAAACAGCTATAATTTCAAAATTACCATATTTTAATAAAGAAACAAAATTAACCAACGAGTATATTTTATATTTTTTTTAAAAAAAAATTTTAAAAATCACAAAACTTTGATATCACATATACATGTATTTTTATTTTATTCACTATTATTTAACATCTTTGTATTTTCATCTTATAACCCCTTTTAACTCTAAAATCACAAAATTTTCATATCAAATATATTCTAAGTGTCAAATATTAATAAAAATATAAAAAAATTACTAAAAATTTGTGATTTTAGTAAACACCTTCTTAAGTTTTGCTTCTACTAATACAATACCCATAATCTTTTCAAAGAATTATTGGTTGACATTGGTAAGCCAAACTTGGCAGTTGATCTTGCATGTTGGCTTCAATTCAAACTTCTGATCCCGAGGCAGCTAGAACCATTACCAAATGGCTTATAATAAACAGGTACACTGAAGCAAATTGCAAATTGATTGGTTTCTATTTTAGGCATCGTATCAATTTGTCTAATTGGGTTGCATCCCTCTGTAGTTTGTACCCCAGAAAAAGTATCCTTCAGGGATAAGTATACGTTGTTGAATTCTGAGCTTCGGTCCGTGACTACTGTAGTAAGACAGAAAAATGTCTTCTACTTCACAGATTTCATGGAGTGTGTGAACTCTCAGATAAATTCGTTACGGCATCGTCAATCCTATTAGGGTTTTGTTGTTGTTGTATTTTGTAAAGTTGAACAATAATGGAATTGCCGAATCTTTTGGTATAATGGAGTCGACAGATTAAGGAGTATTTTTAAGGCTAAGAAAAGCATATGTGTCATTCCATTGATGAAACCTCTGGAAATATGACATTGCAGATAAGCAACGATGAATTTCATTGAAAAATTCAGAAGCAAAAGCAAGCATCATCCCACAATCCAAATTTCAACTCTCAACTCGACATCTAGGGCAAATCGGTATATAAATGAGTGTGTGTGTATATATATATATATATTAGCATATATTTCCATCCTTGTAACATAAACACACAATGGCATCCACCAATTATCTCTTCTTGATAACGATGAGCATACTTCAAACTTTGGTCGTTTTTATGATCAAAACCAGCGACTCCAAGAGGGTTATTAACACAGCAAAATTCCCTTCAGCCATTCTCATATTTGGTGATTCCACTGTGGATACTGGAAACAACAACTACATCAAGACTTTGTTCAAGGGAAATTTCTACCCATATGGCCAAGATTTTCCTGGGAAAATTCCTACAGGCAGGTTTTCTAATGGTAAGCTTGTGCCTGATTTTGTAGCATCAATGTTAAGCATCAAAGAGGTGGTTCCTCCATTCCTGGATCCAACTCTGTCAGACGATGAACTTCTTACTGGTGTCAACTTCGCGTCGGCTGGCTCGGGTTTCGACGATCTGACAACTCTTGCTTCTAAAGTCATCTCAGTTTCTAAGCAAATTGAGCTGTTTAGAGATTATATAAAGAGGATTAAGGGGATTGAAGGTGACGAAAAGGCTAAGGAGATTATTAATAATGCTTTGGTTATCATTAGTGCTGGTTCTAATGATTTTATTTTTAATTTTTATGACTTACCCACAAGAAGATTTGAGTACACCCTCAGTGGGTATCAAGATTTCTTGCTGGGCAGGCTACAGTCTTTTGTTAAGGTAAATATGTTTTAGCTTTGAGTTTTTCCATATTCAAATTTACTTATTATGTATTTGATTTAATTTAACAAAAATAATTCATGTAAATTTGAAGGAATTATATGATCTTGGATGCCGAACGATAGTTATATCTGGTTTACCTCCAATTGGTTGCCTTCCAATACAAATGTCAACAAAATTTGAAGATCCATTTAAGAGAAAATGTTTGGAGGATCAGAATTCAGATGCTATATCATATAACCAAAAGCTTGAAAAGATGTTGAATCAAATGGAAGCACTTCTGCCAAGAAGCATTATTATCTACGCAGATACATACAAGGCCTTGATTGACATGATCCATCATCCTCAAAATTATGGTAAACTAACCATAATAAATATATTTTTGAAAATAATGAGTATGATTAATTTTTAAATCTCTTTTTAATTATAATATAAGCAGTATTTATTTAAACAATAATTAGAAATCATTCGCAGGATTTGTTGGAACCAAGAGAGGTTGTTGTGGGACTGGACTTATAGAGGCAGCCTTTTTATGCAATCCAACTACTCCTACTTGTAGAAATCATTCGCAATTCTTGTTTTGGGATAGCATTCACCCCACTCAATCAGCCTACCAATACCTTGCTCAAAACTTACAATTTGGAGTCCTTCAAAATTTATTAAATAATCATAGCCGTTGATTTTAATCAATAAAATAGTAATTATTGATTAAAATTTCATACATATTCCATCTTATAGTATGAATATTCATTTATTTATTATATGGATTTGGATGACAAAGTATATAGTACCCATAATTTTATTTCATTGGAAATGTAATGTCTTATTAATCTTTAATGTATTAATAGTGATATTGAAATTTAATTATATATTTATGTATCGATGTATTGTGTTTAGAATGATTAACAATATGTTTTTATACGGAGACATCGATAAATATTTTCTATAATTTCGTAAAATAAAAAAAATCTCAACTTTATTTTTTGTGACCATCTTTTTAAAATTTTGAAAATTATTATAAATACCCTCAAAAATATAATTATTAACTTTTTTTAAAATAAAGTTATTATTATATTTTTAAAGTTTGACTTTATATTTTTGTTTAAAAGAAGAGGTATAATAATAATTTTATCTTAAAATGGGTAAATAATAGTACTCCAACAAAATTTTAGTATAAATTTTAAATTTTAAAAGAATTTTATCACAAAAAAAATAGAGTATAAATGGATGGTATTATTTCAACGATTTTTCATATTCAGAAAATTCCT
>JAVXUL010000009.1:9919887-9938693 GCA_035590515.1 Trichilia minutiflora
AAAAAATTAACATTCCCCCCCCCCCCCCCCCCCCCCCAAAATGGTAATTATTAGTTAAAAATTAGCCAAATTTTATAACTGGATGACCATTAGGTCAGGAAATGCAGATTCACCCACCTAACCCCTCGCAAAAGGTCGTAAATTTCCTAAAATACCCATGTTTGTGTAATGACTATTAAATAAGGTTAGGGTATAAATGTCATTTCATTGAAAATAGCTTGTCTAAGCCCCTTCCAATTTCCGAATGAGTTCCACGTCAGCCAGAGAGAGAAAAACAGAAAACAAGAAAAACAGGATAAACAGAAACAGGAGCACGAAGCGAAACAGAACAAGGAACATCCCAAGTAAAAATGGTTTTTTAATTTTCTTCTTATATAATCAACCAAACCCATCGACAATTGAGTATCAAAATCTATATTTTCACTCTTAATCTCACTATAGAAACATATTTTGTTGCAGTTAATATTGGATGCTGTCGTAAACTACGGTTAGCAGGTATGGCTGAGAACCTTTTTTTTTTCTTTTCTAAACTTCATTTCTCGCTTGCGTTACATTTGTTTTGTGTTTGAATCTCCTGAGTCTCAAATGGGTTTGTTTAGTTTTTTCCCAAATGCATTGCGATATTTGAAGTAGAAATTATTATTTCGGAAGAACTTAGAGTCTGGGGGGTTCAGTTTCTTCCACAATAATTGTATTTTAACTGTTTGTGTTTGTTTCCTGTTTTGAGAATGAGATTTTTATTGTATTTCATTTTAATTTCAAAGCCACAGAGAAAAACGAATTGTGAAGTTTAATGTTGGAAGAGAGGTGGAAGAACAAAAAGGGATCTTAAGATATAAGATTGACGGGTTATGTACTTTGGCGTTTGGAAATTGGTGTTTTGGATTATAGAGATTGGAGATTGATTGTTGTATTTTGTTCTCTAATTATGGAATTTTGCACTAATGAATGATGGGAAGGTAATTTTTTTTAGCTCAATGTGGGGTTGAGAAATAGTGGCTAGGTTTTACTGTTATTTAGGTTAATGTAAAATGAGGAGGATGTGTTACCATGAATATATGAGTTCAACATTTTTTTTTTTTTTGGTCGAAATAGGGGAAGTAATTGAAGATTAAATTTCCATTAACTTTGTCCATTCCAACTAGAAACAAAGTCATTTCAGTCAAGAATATATGGGTCTACACCAGGGATGATTTTAGTGCTCCTATGTTTATCGTAAATTAGGATGATAATTATTCATTGTTGTCCTTGAGCTGACACTGGTATAATGCGTGATGGCCTGAAAACTTATGCCAAGTGTGGTTTCTAATAAGATGGAGAGGAATTCATGGAAAATTGAATCTAGCTAGATGATTGTATGAAGGTTTGTGCTCATTATTATTGTTGAAGAGAAGGACAAGGAGTTACATAAAATTGTATCTAACTACCTCATAATGAAAGGTTGAAAATTACAAATTCCATTTCTGGCAAACCATTGAAGTTTAGTAAGATATGTAGTAATGGCAAGAATTTATGGAGGATTATAAGTGTGTTTGCTAGTCCATTGTGGAGATTTCCATGAATTATACATGTAAAGATGAAGTGTTACATGGCTGCATAAAGTATAGCAGTGAAATAGATAGTGGTGCAGGAAGGATATAGATAACTGCTTGATAAATGTTTTTATTTGCATTCATGGCATTTTTAAATTTTGATCATCATGCCATCTCCCAGGAATTTCTGGTTTAGATTAAAATTTTGAATTAAGTGGCAGCCTGGAAATCCAAATTTCCCTTTATGTAAGAAGATCATCTGAAAATTGTTATATGAGCATGGTCAGTTTGCCGATGGTCGGCAAACCATGACTAAAGCTAGCATTTTCTTACGAAGTTCAATATTGTAGATTTTTGGCACAAATTTCTTTGTGATGGAGTCTTACACAAAATTTGGCATTGTTTAGGAGATTCAAAATGCTGTTAATAGCTTGCAATATTCAGTAAAATATGCTTAGTGTAAAAGTTGGTTATAAGAATTGATCAAATGGAAATAACTTCTCATTTCCTTGTTAGGAAGTTGAACCATTTTTTTGTTTTATGGAGAAAAATTTGTACTAATTATTTCCTCATTGCTCGTTTCCTTTTAATCTTTTTACAACATAGGAACTATTTTATGCTGAACAGTGGTTTTTCTGAAAGTGTTGCTTCGTTCAGAGTAGCCATATCTTTTGACAGAACCTTGAAGGATCTTGCAAAAAGAAACACTTGCCAACAATTATTGTGTCATTGCAGAAGGGAATGGTCATTCAGTTTCGAGAAGATGGAGGTAAATGCTGGGAGTTCTTCATCCGATGAGATGAAATCAAAAGATTGTTTCCCTTGTGCTAGTGAAAGAGATATGCTTACAGAGAAAAAGATCGGCGCTTCTGCATTTGTTAATCATGGTATGTCACTTGCTTTGGATAATATTTACTGATAATTCCATCTAGCTTCTTTTCCTTTTAGTATTTCCGTTGGAGAACTGTTCAATAATGCCATGTTATCAAGTTACTTTTTGTGGAATTGTAGTCCATTAAGCAAGTGTCTTATAAAATCAATTTTGAATAAGAAGGGCTCTGATAACAGGGAAAATTTTCCCATGTATTGTAGACTTGAATTACGATTACCATGCTGTAATAATTAGGTGTGTCACTAAGTTTGCGATAAAGCATTAGAAAGAAAATAGAAAAGAAAAGAAACGGTAAGGATGCAGCTTGGTTGATTAACTCATAGGGTAGCTAACACAGAAATGCAATTTCCTTTTATTTTCTTTCTTCAGTCAAAACTTCTCACTATGCTACAAGGCAGCACGAAGTATGCAGTTTTTAATAAAGGCTTTCCATAGAGAAGACTAGCTAGAGCAATCTGTTATAAGTTAATAGGAATTAAGAAAGATTGGGAGACTAAGATTCAGACACTCTATTATTATAAGAACCATTGTTATTATTCCACCAATATAACTGTGTTCACAATAATTTTGCTGATATAAATTGTCTCTGTGATGACTCCACTGAAACAGTGTTAAGATTTTGTTCAAGATTTCCAGATGGACATATAAGGATTGAATCATATTGCGCAGAATTTGTCGTTTTAACCTCTTTCACCATTCATTCTCACATGCTAATTGGGTTTTATAACTCTCTGAAGTATTGATGAAATTATATTTGTAACTCCCCTATCATTGACTATTGCTGTCAAAATTGCAGCTTCAATATGCTTGATTACTGAGAACTTCATGCATGCACCTTGTATGTATTTGCATTTTTCAGTTATTCTAAAAATTTCCATGATAAAAAAATAAAATTTCCAAGGTCTTAGGTTTGTGATAAAAAGGATCAACAACCATTTTCAATGTATATTTGTTGGTTCATGCCTTTGCTTGCCAATATGTGATTTATGAGAAATTTATTCTTTGAGTATGATGTAACTGAATGGCTTATGTAGCTGAAATTGCTTGGCAAGAAAGTAGAAGAAAGTGGGTGGGGGATCAATCTCAACGAACGGAAAGAATGTCTAAGGATCCAATTATAAGGTACAATTGTGGTTAATTTTTTATCATTTATGTGATTGGCAACAGTCTGCTATGAGTAACTGCAATTTTAGTGGCAGCCAAGTACTATAGGAGTAAGAAAGTGATGCTATCTGCTTGCTCATTTGTCCCTTGTACCTAAAATACGAACTCCTTTTCCTGCTTATAATCCATATTGAGCCTTCAATTCCTCGCTTGTTTGGATGTGACTTGATCATATATTCCATGTTGTAAATAACCGCTGTAATTCTTTTTGCAGCTGGTCAACAACTTACGAAGATCTTCTCTCAAATAACCAGCCTTTCTCTGAGCCAATCCCTTTACCTGTAAGTTCATTTTCACATGCCTGCACCACTTGATTGAATTTTACTATTTATTTTGCTTCATCATTGCCAACAAGTAGCATGTAGTCTTGGCAAATTGCTCATACCAATTTAATTTCATCGACTGGTGCGTTTTGCAGGAGATGGTTGACTTTTTGGTTGACATTTGGCATGATCAAGGACTATTTGATTAGGAAAATGATAACAACATTGGATTAGTGAGATGGGAAACGATTTTTTTTGTGGACTACATTACCACTTGTGTACCCAAAATGAGCCTTACCAAACACTGTAATGTCTGCAATTATTCTTATTTTTACGCCATCAAAAATAAATAAAACAAAAATATATTTTAGGGAATATGGGATTATTAAATTTAACAAGGTTTATGAACATTTTTAGTAGAATATCATGCAAATATCGAACTTTCTTCATAAGATATAAGTTGTTTTTTAGATCAATTTAGATTTAAATTATACTTTAATAAAAAATCATGAGTTTTTTTAATGAATGCTCAAAGGGTAGCCGGCCTGGCCTTGAACCTATGGGCTTATGTCTTCTCAAGCAATCTGTGCAATAAAAGATTTTGAATTTGAAACTTTCTATACTAAAAGTATTCTTTTCAATGATGGAATTTGTGTTTAAACAGAAACAGCGGTTCAAGATTAATCTCATGAAGGTTTTATATTTCTTGAGGAAGTTATACTCTATGAAAAAGCTATTTAATATAACTTTATACAATATCAATTTATTCAAAAAAAAATTTTAAGTGTGACAACTGAAGTTATATTGTATAAATATTGACAATGTTATTTAAGATCTTTAACCTTCGTGTAAGTAGGCATTTTATCAAAGATTTATATATTATATCAATCTATCTTTTTGTGATTTTTGTTGAACGCAAAATGTTATGGTTCTTAAATAGGGTTTGAAAGTTTCGATCCGGTTTTATAAATAAAAAATTCAATGAATCAAGATGTATTATTAATAGGAGTAGATATATATAATTTGAATAAGTTGAAAGTATGATTTCAAACTGATCCAAACATTATGATTTAGAATTAAGTCAATCTAATCTAATTTATTAGAATATCATAAATTAATGTAATTTAAATTATAAAATTTAATTTTAAACAATTTAAATTCGTAATTTAGATTATATTATAAAATTAATAATGTGATAAATAATTCTTATAAATTTTATATTTTATCAGTAATATTTAAAAAAGAGTTACTCCCTTTGCGAATATATATTTTTTATTATTATATGTAAAAGATAATATAATTTAAAATAATAAATAAACAATAATAAATTTTTTTAAAATTAATATTAAGTGATTTAATTTATAATTTTATGATTTAAAATAGATTTAATTTAGAATTTAAATAGTAAAGAATAATTTAAAAAATATTAATTTAAATTAAATTTTATGATTTAAAATAAATCTAATTTAGAATTTAAATCATTATGAATAATTTAAAATATTAATTTAATAATTTAACCTTTCCAGAGATGACCTAGTAGTGCGGTTGAACATATAAACCTCAAAATTTCAGATTTAATTTTTATCTTAAAATTTTTTTTATGAAGAGCCTGAAAAATCAGATCATAAATTTTATTTAAACTATTCTTTCGATAAATAGCTAAGAAGTGACAATAAACCAATTCAATTCTTCGTTCAAATATAAAACAAAAAAGACGACAAACCAATTCAATTCATGGCTCAAGTACAAAACAAAAAAGCTAGACAATAATCTATAAAACGGCCTTTTTAAATTATAATAAATAGATCCTAATCCCAGTTCTTATTAAAATAACAAAATTATTCTTATAATTTATGATAATACAAAAAAAAAGTATAATGGAATCAAAATGATATAATAAATTATTTAAATTCAATTTACCTTAAAAAATTTAAATTTAATTAAATTTATATTTTTATACTTAAATTTACTAAATTAAAATACTTATTTTTTAAATTATTATTATAAAATTTAAATTTTTTAAAAAATTATATAAAATAATATATATTCGATTAAGTCTACAAATCTAATAATTTAAGTATTATTGTATTTAAATTGGACTAAGACATATTTGAATTACTCGAATTTGAATTGGACTCGACATAACTCTTATCAAATTAAGTTCAAATAATTTATAAATAATTTGACTTAGTTATACCTCAAGGTAAAGGTATTTTTAATGAAAATTATGCGTTACAAACGAAAAAAATTATCTCCTTATTTATGAAAACATAAAATCGTTGGGCACCAGATGTTATTAGCTAAAGAAAAAAAAAAGAAAAAAAAACGACCCCCAACTAGCGTTCCCCACATGTTGAGGACTGGTAGTTGTTGCCACGTGTCTTGTAATTCCCGTCTCTCTCTATAAAACCGCTCATGTGAGGCACGACTAAAAGCCTCGCAGAAATGGAGAAGCGAATGGTGACCTGTTTGATTCTCTCGCTTCTTTGCATTTCCTCTTCCGCCTTTCTTTTGAACGACGGTCGTCTGGGTGGCTCGAGTTTTCCATCGTTACAGGCGGAGAAGTTGATCAGGGAGCTTAACTTATTTCCCAAGGAGAAAATTAACATAATTCACGGCCGTGAATCGCCGTTGTTGGCCGGAATCGGTAAGAGGATAGTCGAAAAGAAATTTAAGTTTCCGAATTTAGTGTCGGAATCCGATGTTGTGGTTTCGGAAGACGATTTGGGGCATCATGCTGGATATTACAAGCTTCCCCATTCTCACGACGCTAGGTATTTATCAAAAACCCTAGACTTACCTGAACAACTTGTTTTTAAATCTGAAGGATTTTTGATGTGCTATCAGGATGTTAAAGACTTGCAAGGTTGCTTACTTTCGGAATTCATAGATTGAACGATTTATCGGCTTCTCTAGTCATTTATTGATCATTTTTGACACGACACTTAGAGATTATTTTTGCTTGAAACGAAAGTGTTTCTTCTATGTGGTTTTGGGCTTTTTTCGTTTATGTTATTTGTATGGTTTTAAGATTTAGTTGTGTATGTGGTGTGTTCTATGTTGTGATAGCCCAGTTTCATTTTCTTAGAGGATGATATTTTGATGAATGTGTTTGTGACTTAGTTTCGTTTTGTTTTTTGCCGGTGTTTATCTTTCTTTTCGATTTTCCGTCTGACTGACTATTCGGTTCTTGTTTGCAGGATGTTTTACTTCTTTTTTGAATCACGCAACAGCAAAAAGGACCCCGTTGTTATCTGGTTGACTGGAGGCCCAGGGTGTAGTAGTGAGTTGGCTATATTTTATGAAAATGGTCCTTTCACCATTGCGGATAACATGTCTCTTCTTTGGAATGAGCATGGTTGGGATAAGGTATCCTTCCTCCTATCAATGTCCTTTTCATTGACGTTGTTGGATTTAAATATTATTTTTGATGTTAATTACTGTACTTAATCTGGAGCAATAGTTTCATAGTGTTGGGTGCTTTTCTTCTTTAATCTTGACACGGCATAACCAGCGAGTTCATAGCTTGCATATTCATTCTCTCTTCCGTCTCTTGTTTCTCCTTACCATCCGATTCTGGGACTTAACAGAATGACAGAAACTGTTATTGCACACTCCTCTTTCTTCTTTCTTTTCCTTTTAACTATTTTTTAGAAACTATCAGCTGTTGATAAAGCAGTCTTCACTATTGTTTTGATTATAGCAAGGTCCTTGTATGCTTAAAGTTTCTGTTCTTTGGAGATTGTGTCTCTTTTATTCATTTTTTTCCACCCAAATAATTGTTGAAGACATTTACTGTTGGGGAATAGAAATAGAACAATTTTCTAAACTTTTATTGATCATTTGAATTGTTAATCATCAGTTTTTCTCCATGTCATTCATTTAAAGGGTTGATGATCAGAATAGCACTCAGGATAGAAAGAAATCCTTTTCATATAACCTTCCTGGCAACTCGTAGAAGTTATTTTTTGAACAAAATGCATTCAAAGGAGTTGAGTATGCAACACTTTCTCACCACCAAGATCAACCTGAGTAGCATATTTATGTTAAACAGAGTATTATAAGGACCAATTAGTTTGTCTCAGTTCCTGTTTACTTTTTCTTTTTGTTTCATTTGTGAAGAAGTTGTAGTACAGAAAATGTTGGCTTGTTACCAGAAATGTGAAAAATTCTTTCGTGATTTTACAGGCATCAAACCTTCTGTATGTTGACCAACCTATTGGTACCGGTTTTAGTTATAGTTCTGATAAGCGGGACATTCGTCACAATGAAGATGGAGTTAGTAATGACCTCTATGACTTTTTACAGGTGATCCTCTTTACTCTTCTATTCTCCTGCAAAAATGAAATTTGGTTTGCAATTCTCATAATAGATTGGAGTTGAGTGACATTCTAGACTTTGTGTGGAAAAAGAAATTGCTGAAATGTATTAAATTATTTGAAATTGTGTTTAGAGCAATATCTTTCACTCACTGGACTCTTCTATTATACTAGGCCTTTTTTGAGGAGCACCCTCAATTGGCGAAGAATGACTTCTACATAACTGGAGAGTCATATGCTGGGCACTATATTCCTGCATTTGCTTCTCGAGTGCACCGAGGTAACAAAGCTAAAGAAGGAATTCATGTTAATTTGAAGGTATGCCATTAGTATCTATATATGTCTGTTAATAGGT
Organism: Trichilia minutiflora; assembly: GCA_035590515.1. Lineage (NCBI taxonomy): Eukaryota > Viridiplantae > Streptophyta > Magnoliopsida > Sapindales > Meliaceae > Trichilia > Trichilia minutiflora. The sequence continues at coordinate 9,928,413 of JAVXUL010000009.1, forward strand.
CAGTATAGTCTCTTACTCATTATGATCCAACAGGGTTTTGCCATTGGTAATGGGCTAACTGATCCTGCTGTTCAATATAAAGCTTACCCTGATTATGCGTTGGATATGGGAATTATTAAAAAATCTGAGTATGATCGTATCAGCAAGATTATTCCACTATGTGAAACAGCACTGAAGCTTTGTGGTAATGTTCCTTCTGTGATTATTTTTAACTTCTTTATTTTTCTAGATTCTGATCCACAAAAATGTTTGTGGTTTAACGCTTTTGCATTTATTTTTATTCTTAGTTTTGTGCATAGATTTTTCATTTTTGATGGTGTTAGTCGGCATCAACCCTTTCTGTGATTAAATAAATGCTTTCTTTTGTTTCAGGCACCGATGGCACCCTTTCTTGCTTGGCTTCATATTTTGTTTGCAATACCATATTCAGTAGCATCATTTCAATTGTTGGTGATATTAATGTAAGAGATATCATATATCTTCCTTTACAATTGTTCATTTACTGAGTGAAAGCTGATTTTGTGGATTATTTGGAAGATGAGCCTTGGTTACAGCTGTTTGGTTGTGTTTATGGGATACCTATGCTGCCAAAACCATTTAAATTTTATAAGGGCCCCAATGTCTTTGTATAGACAGCCTAAATTTTCTTGGAAAAAGAAAATCATTTTTATAACACAGAGTCACAGATCTGTAGGTGACCAGCATCCTAATATGATCCGCACTGTTGGTTTACTGGAATGTATATTTTGCTGGAAGTGTCTTGAAATCACTATCGAGTCAGTAAAAACAATGTGGGATTTTGGCATCAGGATTTAAATTTGACAAGCTTTGATGCATTTGCTGTGCAGTACTATGACATTAGAACAAAGTGTGTGGGGAGCCTCTGCTATGACTTCTCGAACATGGAGAAATTCCTGAACCAGAAGTCTGTCAGGGACTCTATTGGTGTTGGGGACATAGAATTTGTGTCATGCAGCTCTAAAGTTTATCAAGCTATGCTTGTCGATTGGATGAGGAATCTTGAAGTTGGAATTCCGGCACTTCTTGAGGATGGAGTCAAGTTGCTAGTATATGCTGGAGAATATGATCTCATTTGCAACTGGCTTGGTAAGCTTTTAGGCTTAGTCTGAAAATGAACACGTCATAAGTTAGGTGATCTAGTATTCCAGACAAATTACATGCAAAAATATGCATTCATTCTAATTACTACGTTGGTGAGTAGGTAATTCGAGATGGGTTCATGCAATGGAATGGTCTGGTAAGAAAGACTTTGTAGCATCTCCTGAAGTTCCGTTCGAAGTTGATGGTTCAGAAGCAGGAGTACTCAGAACGTATGGGCCTCTCAGTTTCCTCAAGGTCCTATATCTATCCCTATCTCTTTATGTGGGCATATATGCATTCGTGTGCCTTGGTGTTTGGGTGCCTTCTCATGGCTCACGTGTTTATTATTGATAACCATTGGTTAATTATCAGCCTTGACAAGGTTACTTGATGTGTCTGTTGACAGGTTCATGATGCCGGTCACATGGTTCCCATGGACCAGCCCAAGGCTTCGTTGGAGATGCTGACGAGGTGGATGCAGGGTACACTCTCTGAAGGTCAAGCTGGTTCAGAAAGCTTGGTGGCTCAGATGTGATTGCCTCCAAACCCTTCTGCCGTCTTTTGGTGGTTTCTAATATGGATTAGGCGATGAAGTTGAATTGAACAATGATAAGGTTTCTTGGGTATCTAAGTATGTTTGTAAATATAATAAATTAGTCTTTGGGTCTGAATTCTGATAAAATGCTACAGTGTTGTCTTCATGTTCCTGAATCTCCATGTCTAATTAATGAAGGACTATAGAATCGGTAATATGTGTATGTAGTCGATGTATTTTGAAATTTGAAGAACTATTTGTTAAATAGCGATTCAATTACTTGCATTAAATAGCACTTTGTATTAAAGCAATTACAAGAAGACGTTACTTTTCCGGAATTGATTACAACGAAAAAACACACGTAACAAGAATCAATCCTCGCATTGCTGAAGTATACTCATCCAGTGACGATGTTAAATTCAATTATTCAAGACACAGGGAACTTTCACGCCCACCATCTGAGCTTCCACGCTTCTCCGGGGCCAGCTGATTCCTCGAACAGTCGCATGTCATACGTTATTGTGCATTGCGCATGCGCCATCGAGCGCATGGGCAGTGGTGACGAACTGGATTAAGCCCATTGTCCAAGACTAGCCGGTAGAGCTATCTTGGAGAATGGCGATGAGGGCGTAGTCAAGGTTTTGAGACGTTGAACATTGATTTGGAGGGACTATGCGGCCTGAGTCGTCCTATTTCTAGTGTGGTGCACAGGGTGGCCGGCGGCGACGTTGGAAGAGTAGCGTTAGTTTATCGTCAATTTTCCTTTTCATTTTTTTAACAATAGATACCCAACTAGTTTTATGAGTAGCATCCCCTTTCGCCGATCGTCACAGAAATGAAAAAACTGCTCATAGTTTTTCTTCTAATTCTCTCTCTTCTTTTCGTTTCCTCTTCCGCCTTTCTCCTACCCGACCATCGTTTGAGTAGGTCGAGTTTTCCCTTCCTGCAGGCAGCGAAGCTGATTAGGGAGCTGAACATGTTTCCCAACAATGCAGTCAGCATTGTTGACGGCTGTGAATTGTTATTATTGATTGTCGAAAAGTGGTTCAAGTTTCCAAATTTGGCGGAGGACTTTGGGACACACTGGTCCATACTTATGATGACGACAAAATTCTTTGAATTTATTTATAAATCGCAAGAATTTTCCATGTTTATCAGAATTTCAAAGCATACACAAAAGTTTGTGTTATTTGAAACGAAGAGATGCTTTCTTTGTTCTTTTTAACGGTTTTTGTTGTTAAATTATGAGCGTCAACCTTGGAGTAAAGGTTGTCTGTATCAGAAATTCAAGAATTCAAGGATTTATAAGGTTGGTTAGTGTTGATGATATTTTTTAAGATTGCGATGAAATAAAATTATTAGCAGTTATACAAATTAACTGTTAAGTGGGTATTTCCCAAAAATTTTCTCTGTAGTGAAAATTTGAGAAGCTGCTTAACAATTACTAATGTACTCTAAATATCATAATCCTTTATCTTATCTATAACGAATAATTAAGTATTTTAATGGTGTTATTCAGGTAAATCAAAATATGATGTTGTCCTGTTGTTATCTTATTGACTGGATGTCGATGCTGGATAATATGATCTAATTTACAACTGGCCAGGCAAGCTTTTAGGGTTCAACTGAAATGGAAAATCTCCTCGTTAGGTGATCCACTATTTTAGACAGACTCCATGGAAGAACATTCATTCAACCTAATTACTACCTCTGTGGTTGTGGGTGGGTAATTGGAGGTGGGTTCATGCAATGAAATGGTCTGGGGAGAAAGACTGTTTCATTTCCTGAACTTCCCTTTGAAGTCGGAGTAATCACAACTTTTGGGACTCTTTTAAGTTTCCCCAACGTCTCTCTCTCTGTCTCTCTGCATGCCACGAGTGTTTGTGCACCGCACCTACTCAACTTTTGGGATTGATTATATTTAAGTTTTTTAATTGTTATTTTCAATAACATTACACCTGCCGTGGGCACCCTTTTCGGCCGATTATCATGACATTTGTAAAACAAATGCAGTATCAGTCGAGAGCTCTCTGCGGAGTATCCTCGATCGAGCACAACTCGACGTGATAGGCATCCAGCATAAGAACAAGTGTCATATAACGTTTAGAACATAAGCGCTTCGCTTATAATTAATTCAATAAATTTAAAAAATTAGATTAAGAAGAAAACTTAACTGTTTTATTACATTGGAATAGGGCTTAAGGTATTCCCTTTACCATTTACAAAAGATTCAACTCTTTTTTTGTACAAAATACAAAAATATATGATTACAAATATTATAATCATAAATATAATTACACAATATATAGCTTTAGCATTCCTGATGTATCTATCCTTCTGTCGATTCAATGCACTGGTTCTCTCATACACAGAAAGCGTATCAACGCGATAAGGAGTAGCATGACTACGCTCAGCTTAGGATGAGGAATACCATACCCCATATAATTACTGTTTGTTCCAACTCCATGCATTCTGACCTAAAATAACTTGTAAAACTCATTGTTATAGCATACGTGAGATCTTTCCATGCTGATATAGCAAACAAATATAATAAATTACTCTCTATCCTATCAACACCTCCACCGCTGCTGTTCTTCCATTTTGTTCGAGCAGGACATTTGATATACTTATCAAATGACCAATGATCACGAGCATAAGGCGTCACCTCTTTTTTATAACCTTCATCTAAACCATTACCCCATACAATAAGAGATCGACCATTGCTTCATCACCTGAAATCTGCTATTCAAATCTGGCTTAACAACCGGAGCTTCTGGATACCATCTACTATCACTCGCTATAAGAGACTCATGAAAAAGCACAATTATTGAATTTCATTTATCCATATTATGCACAATAATAATGATGTCCAAGTTCGTGAGGTGTTTGGGAACAAGAGAAAATTAGGGAATGTAACCTCCCTAAATAATGAGCGAATTTTTTATATTTTTTTTATTTTAATAAAATCTTTTTTTAGAGTTCTTTATTATCTCATCCATAATCAAGATAAGACAAATAGCCTCAATAACAACATATCGTGAATGATTTATCAATAAATTATAATAATATACGATATAATCCTTTAATAGAAGATGTTTAGAATCATATTTTGTCATAAAATTTAAATACTTAGATTTATGTTATATTTTGTATTTATTATTGAAAAGCTTGTAGCCAAGTCTCCACTCTGGTATCACCATTTGCCAAAGCCTTTCTGTAAGCACTTCTCTCCAAGCGATTTATTCTTAATCTTCCTAACACTTTGAGACTTCCGATTATTGGAGAAACCATTTACAACAACGCAACTATCTTCCACCTTCATGATGCGAATGAAACGAAACCATTTCAAATATTATATTTATAAGCAAAACAAACTTGCTGAATAAGCTACAAACAAATGATTAAATCAATATATTGTATATTAAATATAAATTTTTTCTTATAATACAACAGTGTCCAAGTACAATATTTTCCATCCTCTTTCTCAGTTGCTACAACAACATATAATGATTTTTCATCATTATACAAATTCTTACATATATAATTTACATTAAATATAATATATTTACTATCTTCGCTATTCTTCAAATTTGAAGCCGAATCTATCATATCATATCAAAATAATTTTTGCTATGAATACCATCCATCTTTGCTATCTTCCATGTTGAACCCATATCATCTACTATTCTTGTTAACTTACTCCCTTTCACACGAACGATCCATTCTGAGCTACTATCAATACGCTTCATATCATAGTGTCCATGATATTCAATTACATAATCTAATTTCTTCAAACGTTCTTCAATAATTGCATGGTCACTAAAGGACCAAAAACTTATATAATTTTTATATGGGACGGGTCATCATAGTAAGTACTTTGAACACTGAAAGAGGATTGTCCTCTCTACGATCTAAGAATTATTTTTTATCATTTAAATTATGATTTTATAATTTATTTTAAAAATTAATGTAAAATTTTTTAATTTCATCTTTTCTCAATTTTTTATTAGGTATTTGAGTGATGATAACTTTATTTTGTACTAAATTTTTCCAATGGCGTCAGTAATTTGTTTAATTTGTATTTTCATTTGACATCAAATTAATGGTGTAAAAAAATAATTGATGCTGTACATATTGAGTATCTGTGTCATGACTGAGAGGCTTGATTTTAAATGGGCGGATTCTCAGAAAATTTCAGAACAACATGATTTTTCATGATTTGTGCACTTTGTAACACTGAAATGGAGCATAAATATCCTAGTCTGAGATCATGCTAATGTAAAAGAATCTCACCTCAAAAGCATCCACATGCTTCTAATTCATTCGAGGAAACTATGCTGAAATTTTCCATGAAGATGCCCTAAAAAATTATCATTTTTCAGCAGTAGATGGAACCTAGACCTTGACGTGAATATCATGATGATGTATGTCTTTCTGTAATTTTTGTTACTGCTATTGAAGCCAAAGATTATACTGATACTGGCTTTAATTTGCACGTCTATCATGCAATTGGCTTTAAAACGTTATTTTACTTCTATGCAGGTTTAGAACCAGCCGTGTTTGCAGCTCTTGTTCCCAACAGTGCCATTAAACCTCTGCAGGAGTTGATAGAAGTGATTATGGGTGACCATGAAATGCTGGTAAGCTGATGTTATATGTGGAAGTACGCTACCATGATCCAGAGAAACGTGTGGTTTCTGAACTCTTTCACATTTACTTGAATAATTTTGTGATCAATAGTATATTAGCAAGCAAGCATTCATTTCAATTTTCATGCAGACCGGACAAGAATCCAGCTCATTGTATGCAGATGAAGACTTCATCCTAAAGATATCAAACTAAGAGCCCTACTGATCATGCAAGTTTTCTCTTGTTCGAGCTTAGTAGAACACTGGACTTTGGATACTCGTACAAGAACAAGATGATCTGAACTCTTATGGAAATATTGATTGACTGGGCCCTTGTAGCGTCTGACCTTGTGGACAGGGCAGGTTTCTTGTATAAAGGAAATCCTCTTCATTATACTTCACTCTTTTCTTGTTATCCTCTTAGTATGGTTATTTCCTGTTCTTTAAAACTTCCATGATAATGCATTTCTTGAGAGATCCTTAACTTGCGGAAATTACATTTCACAGCACAAATGTATGTCCCCTTAGATAATACAAATAATCAAAAAATGTGAAACAAGTACTCGCTAAATCACCATAAGCAGTTGCTTTAAGTACTACAAACCATCATAAAATTTTACCACTAAAGCATTACTGTCAATATCATGGTGCTTCCTCTACCCACACTGAAATGAAATGGCCCTAAATAATTTTAGCATAAATGGTACAAAGACAGAATTTTTACATAGAAAGTATAGTATTCTTTTCATTAAAATGATATACATGGGGCTATTCAAACTGAAGTCAAGTCCTCACTGGCAAACTTAGAACCCATATTAAAGATGTAAGATACCATAAATCAATCTCACTTTGTATTCATTCAGTTGCTCCTGGCAACATTGTGCCATTTTCTCTACTCATCTGCATGGTCATCAAATTCTGAACACAAAATCACAAAAGTAATCAGTGAATAAGGATAAAAATGAAGGTATTTTAGAATCAATATAAAAGAAAGCATGGCAATAAAAGAAAAAGAATAAAAATGGAGATTAGTAGAGAGGGAAAGAAAAAATTTTGCCCTGTAACTTATTCAAATGAGTCAGAAATACGAATCCATCAATAACTCATATTTAACATGTACATATACTAATTACGCAAATCAAAACTGTTTATATCAGTTCACTGCATACACTTGTATAAAATACACAGAAAAAGATTATCATAGACCCTATAATGACTTATTCAGAAAGCTCCTTTTGGACTTCTGCAGGAACTGCATCTACTCAGGATTGGTAACATATCATGATTAGCAAAGAAGATATAGCCATATCTCACTACAAACGCCAAGCGGCTCTCCCTATTATACCCCCTTTCAATATGCCCAAGCCCATAAGCGAAATTTAGTTTACATCACCACCTAACCACGTCAAACAATAAGAATAAACTTTCCATTTATTTTGTTCATTTATTTTCTTATCTTAATTCCTCCTAAATGATTGTTCAACAGAACAAGAACATTTCCAAAATTTTCAACTGATATATACAAAATTTCAATCTGTAGTTTTGTACCACAAACTGATAGAATAAATGTGTTCTCTGCAGTAAAGAGCCAAGAGGAATCTGAAGCAAAACCAGACATGATTGCCAATAATGTCAAAATATCCAATTGAAATATTGAGCCGCAATTGTGATGCAGATACAAAGGATGATTCAACAAATATACTAAAAACGTAACCGCTTCTTTGCTTCCAATCCAAGAAAAAAATGAATAAGCAAATACAACCCTACCCAGTATCATGATTCTTTAGTAGCACAACAAATCATCTGATTCCTATCTCTCAAAAAATAACTTCTCAAAGAGTATCAAATTTTAGCAATCCCATGCATCAATATTAGTACAAGTTGCATAACTGCTTACTCAACCATGTGATCATTACACTAGATGAACCAGCCTTGAGGTCTAATTCCTCAACCAAGTTGACATCCAAACAGCATCTTGGAAGTTCAGTGATGAAAGCTTGAACAGCAAACCAAGCAATAGGGAGTCATCCCACTGCAAGCTAATCCTCAAGTAACAACAGTAATGATCTACTAGCTGGACACATTATCTATCTACTACACCCATATTCTAATTCTCCATAAATTGATAGCATAGTGTGGAATCGCCCCTTATCATGCATCTAACAAAATGAATCTCACAAGCGTAGTCTAACCAAACCAGTGCCCAAGTTAGGAAGTAGTTTAAGGTGATAGCATGACACCCACATGTCACATATTACACGGATAATACTTCTAAACAACTCAGGTTATCTTAAAATGCTTACCTTGATGAAGTTTCATGGACAACAAGAATACCTAATTTGATAAAGTATATTACCAGACATCTTAGCCTTCAGAACTAATATAATCTGTTAACACTAAAACAATAATCCATGCTCCTAAAGTACTTCCTTCATTGTATTTAAGTTTCTACTTCAGTGTTTTACTAGAGCAAACACATTTACAGACCCTCAAGCAGTGTCATCTTATCAACAATAATTTTGCACTTTCAAACGAGATATACAATTGGAACTTTTTTTTAAAGCATTTAATAGACATTTTCTCAATAGAAAACTAAGTACTTCAAATGGTTCAAAAGCACTAAATAGCGTTTCCAGGTAATCTGTTTTTTCATATTTTTTTCAATGAGTGATTGAAGCAAAACACACACACACTTACCCGAAATCATTCCTCCTCATCACTCTCATCACTAAAATAACTCACTCTCTTCGCTTTCTTCCTCTTCTCTTCACACTCATTCTCTCCCATTAGCAACCTTTCCTCCGCCCTACTATCCACCACCGAAGCCCAATTGCCATCATCAAATTCAAGTCCCAACACACTTTCATCATCGCCGTCCGACCTCTTCCGCCACTTCTTCTCTACCGGCCGCTCTCTGGGCCCCAGCTGATTCCTCGGACACTCGTAACTTAAGTGCCCTTCAGCCCCACACTCATAGCACCTCGACTTGTCCTTATACACTCTTTTCTTGATGAACGAAGCCGCACGCCCGTTATCCGCCGCGATGGTTGCTGTGATCGTTCGGCCGTTGAGTATCTTACCGTGCATCGAACGTGCGGCATTGAGCGCGTCGGGGATGGCGACGAACTGAACGAAGGCAACTCCCCGAGACTTGCGGGTGGCTCGATCTTTGAGAACGGTGACGCGGGCGATCTTGCCGAAGGTGGAGAAAAGCGTGTGGAGGTCGGAGTTTGTTAGGGCGTAGTCGAGGTTCGAAACATAGACCGTGGATTTGGAAGGCGCTAAGCCTCCTGAGCCCCTGGATTTCTTGTGGGGTCCGCCGGAATTAACGTCTGCTGAAGAAGATGATGGATTTGAGGCGGAGGCCGAGGTGGAGTACCGGTAGTAGAAGGTGTCATCTTCGTCGCTGTCGCTGTGGTTTTTCTTCTTCTTCACCATTTTGCGAGGGAAAATGATAAGAAATTTTGACGCTTGGTACGCGTATGCAATTTGCATTCGTTAAAATAATACCGTCCAGCCCTAACTTGAGGTTAGGATATTGTCATTAAGATCCTTATTGTTAATATTTATTTTATTTAAAGTCAAAAATAAAAAAATGTTTGAAAAATATACAATATTTTTCAAAAATCAAATTTAGAGAGCTTTTTAATCATTTTTTTTAAACTTTTAATATTTAATAAGAATATATTAAAATTTATTGAGTTTGAATTTCTTATTTTAAGACTTGAATTTCACAACATATCTTGTGGTATTTTAATAAACTATGATAAATAATATTTAAAATTTTGAATTTAATTCTGTTGGGGGATTTTAGCGTCACCCAGTCCACAGGCTCAGGCCCATCTACAGTTCCTGGTCCAGGCCCACCACGCAGTGGTACTGTTCCCCAGACCGACCCCCCGACACGGCGTCATCCCGAGCAGCTGGCTACGTCACCAGAGAGACAGTCAGAGCATCTCGGATATTCTGCCCGAGTCTACTGCTCAGGGGACCTCCAGTGCTTCGTCCGCGACCAGC
>JAVXUL010000009.1:9942136-9954707 GCA_035590515.1 Trichilia minutiflora
CAAACGAGGTCTCAACGTACACTCACATAAACTTTTTTTTTTTAATCAACATAAAGGCAAAATATATCCAAAAATTAAGCAGACGAATTACTGATATGCATGATGGATAAAAAAATATGATAAAATTATAAATATACCCTTTAAAATACAAACAAGGGTGATACTCATCTTGTATTGATATTTATACCTTTTTTTTCTTTTACAACTATAGTTTCATTTTCTTTTTCTTTCAAATTCTAGCCTGACTTAATGTCAAAAATTATATGCTAGAAAGTTTGTACTATTTCTAATTTCTTTTTTTCTATTTTTTAGATAGTTAAAAAACAATTATCACTATCACGGAGACTTTACCGACTCAAAGTGAATTCTTATCAGCCCTAATAATAGCCCAACAAACGTCAAAATGAGACAAAAATTTATGGTGCCTAAAATCTTCTTTTCAAAAAAATTTAGACATACACATAAATTATACTAAATAGTTTATTTAAAGTACTGAATTTAACTTAATATGTCCAAAATTATAAAAATAGTCAACCTTTAATAAATTTTAAAGGATTGGATTAAAACTTAATAATTCTATAACTAAAAAAACTCAAATTTCATAAAATTATGGTAAATGTTTTTAAAATTATTAAACCATTCTAACAAATTCCGAAACCAAAATCCAAAAAGTGTTATTCGTATTTATGTATATTTTAATGGAGTTAACTGAAATTTACTCCATTCTGCAATCGATAACCATAGTACATAAACAGTAAGATTGAGAGTGGGTTGCGCTTGCCCATGAAAACTGAAAGCTTTAAGCACGTGACGAGTTTTTGTCTCTATCTGCCGTTGGTAGACAAAAAGTGCTTCTTCATGCGCATACGCGTTAAGTGCCCAAACAGAACCACCGGACACGAGGAAACTGTAGTTCTGCAAAGAAAATCTTGAAAGGAGAGGAAATCATCAGAAGATCCGGAATCTGAAAATAGGCTCTTCTGCACATATGTGCATAAACTTCTTCTTCCTCTTCTAGGGACTTCTGTAAGTGCTTCTTTTGTTTTTCTATTTTTTTAACCATTTGATGTCTCTGAAATTAGAATGAATTGATAGGAAACAGTGTTTCGAGAGATGGTTTTGGTTGAATTGTGATTTTTTTATGTGGGCATTTTATAAATGTCTGATCTTTGTCTTTGGTTTGGTTGGTTTCTTGAAAAATACTTAGGAGAGTTGATAAATTTCTGATGAAGACCATATTGTATTGTTTTGGAATTAGCTCAAGGTTATAGCAGTTTGTAACACTGTTGTTTCGAGAAAAAAACAGAGGTCTGGGTCAAAATGAGATATGAAATTAAAGTGTTTGATGTGGGAACTATAAGAACAACGGCGGCTCATATGGCATAAAGGAGTTGGAAAATTTCAACTGTGGAATGTTTCTTGCATGCGGGATTAATTAAATCCTTAGGATATGTTCATTTTTGTTTATAGAACTTCTTTTCTGTCTGTTTTCCATGTCCAAGAATAGGTGGAATTGATTTCTATACCGTATTTGGACAACATATAATTGAAGAGATGAGTGGAAGATGTTTATTTTGCTTTTGAAAAGTAATATTTGGAAAACACACAAGTCTCTTTCTTTTTTTTTTTCTGAAGATTTTCAGGTATCATAACATGTAGGAAATGTGTCTTCCATAGCCATGAAAACTAACAACGCGAGTAAGAGGTCTGAGGGATTGAGTATTTTCTCTAGTTTTAAACTTTTACTTCATTTGCAAGCAGTTGACTGGGAAAATAAACTGGTTCAGGAGTCCAAGCGGACATCTATAATTCTCACACCAAATAAAAGGAATAGTTGTATCATTGGCGAAAGTGAATCTCAGAGCTAATGATGCCAAAACTGACCTGTGTAGCAACTGAGAGGAGGGATATTACCACACACACACACACACACACACACACCAGACAATGACATTCATTAAAGGGGGAATTTTTAGAGTTAATACAAATTGTCCAATTGTGTTTAAGTGCCCAACTCTAGGAAGGACATAATAACTGTATTGATCTTGGTAGCAATGCCTTCCACTTAACTATTCTTCTACTTCTTCTATTAGAGAACGAAATTGATAAAAGAGATTAATTGTTCAGATCGTATTTTATATGCTTTCTCTTGTATCTGGGAGTGTTCGTGCTTATTATTACTGTAGAGCCTCCAAAAACCTAGAAATGAATGGTGCAATAGGTCCTTTTTGACATGGGTGTCAATTGTCTTGTCATAATCTATCTCCAAATTTCCCTCTTTGACATATTTTGTCTAAAACACAATTTATTTATTTTTATTATGGATCTGAAATTTGAGTTAGACCATGAATCCTCATCTGTTTGTAAGATATCATGGAATTTATATTGCTGTTGTTGTCACATGCAAGAAACCCAATATCGAACTAGAATGCTTTAGAGTGAAATTTATTACTTTGTTTGTGCATAAAAAATCGACATGTTTGTACAGTTTGTAAATAGGTTACTATATTTACTCTTTATTATTAATTGACAATGATTCACAAAACTACTCAAGCAGCATAGACACTGAAGAAATACCCTTTTTTTTGAAGTTCCATTCCACTATGTCTAATTTCTTAATCTGAAATGCATCTGCCTTTGTTATTTTTGACAAATCAGTAATGAACTGCCATTGGCCTTCAGCAAGATGCATGGATTCTCCACTGTTGATGGTTTTGTGGAGATAACTGAAAGTTTGGCAGAGATGATTAAACACATGGCAAATGAGCCCTCAGTAGGGCTTTTCTACATACAGCAGCATACTCAAAATGCAGTACCAAACCTTGTTAATCTTAAGAACGATGTTACAGAAAAGTCTCATGAAACAAGTTTGCACACTGAAGATTTGGAGGATTCTGTCACCATTGCAAGGTCAATGAAAGAATGTGGTTTTTCCATAGCTGATGAAATGATTAGAGACATTAGGAAATCTCTTGCAGTAATGTCCTCAAAACAACCAAAGAGAGGATTAATCCACAAATCAACTTTCAGTTTGCAGATGGGAAGAACTGGCTCTTGGGGACCAGCTTCTTGGGGTCGCAGGTCAGTTCATGACCAACAGGATGATGAACAGAATAATAGTTATTTTTCAAATGTATTCAGATCAGCAAGACAAAAAGCCAGTAATTTCAAGTGGGCGCCTCTTGATTCCAAAGATACCACCCTGGCTCAGGGTGAGAAGCTACTACTTTATCCTACACCTCCGTCAGCTGCATCTGCTAGTACTAGTTCTTCTCGGCAAGATAAGGATGCTGATGAACTGCCATTGTCAAGTCAGGTTGCGGATGGGCTCCATGAAGAAGAAGAAGAAAAGGAAGAGGAAGATGCTGTTGTCAGTGTTTTGTGTCACAATTTATCATCATTGTCAGAAAACTATGATGATTTTAAAGCAGACAAAGAAGAAAGACTTGAAGAATGGTTGGAAGAGACTAATGCTAACCCCGAAAATGTGAAGACAGCAAGTGATACATGAGGGTTTCATCTTGTATATACTTTTTTTTATATCATCCCTGGATAATGATCATACAATGTTGATTTGTTGTGACCGTCGATATTCATTGGATTATTTGCGTTAGAAGTAAACCTAAAAATGCCCGCTCCACTTGTCAGGTCTTTTATTGGCTTTGCATGTCAAGATACTTCTCTTGTAATGGTATTTGTGCAAGACCCGTTAGAAAGTGATAACTATTTCAAACAAAAACTACTAATCTGTTCGTGCACAGGAAACAGAAAGGCATCTGCTGTGGTTTTGGAGTACAAAACACAGCAACATGGTCAGATATGATAATACATTCGGCAAGTAAAACTATCAGAGAAATGGCTTGGTGGTTAGGAAAAGTCAAAGCAAGAAACCACACAGAACATTGTTCTTTAGCCTTTTAAACCAGCCTTTGTGTTTATCAATTTTCTGACTATCAACATTTGTCACGTCTGTGAACTTTGTGATTTTATTATCCTTTCTTTCACGTGGATTATTAGTTGCTTTTTATTCAACTACTAACTTACATGTAACCCAAAAATTTTACCTTTTGCAAATACCAAATAAGCAACAAACAACCTACCCCTGTAACTCCAGAAAAATGATGCCTTAAGCAAAGAAAATCATATCACAATCGATATGTTTTCTGAAAGATGAACAGCTAAATCAGGCTTTTAAATTAAAAAAATAACTTAACATTTATTCATGCGAACACTGGCAAGCTTATTCATATGTACCAAAAGAAATTAAAGCCAAGAAAAATAGCTATTTTATTGAGCTACTGAAAATTGAATTTATAAAAGCTGCCCATAACCAGCTTTTTGGCGCACTAATCACATCAAGGCCATCGGTCCCGTGGCATATTAGGAGCTCTCAGCAATTAAATTTGCATGTGTTGCAAGAAGACTCAGGATTGCAGAGACTTCAGAAGAATCCAAAGTGTAGTCATTTGCCAGCAGTTGCTTCATTTCCATCTTTTATAACAGGTAACAGGATTAGCATTGATAACAGTCATCAAAAGGGAGGAGCACCAATGCCACAATGCTAGACTTTCCAGATCCCAACGGTCTGCTATTTGAATACATGGGAAAAAATGAGCCTTTAAAAAGATCAAGACTTCATATCTGTTCACGCAGCTTTGGGAAAAGTCTTCAACATGATGCTATCCTTTACACCAAGTACCAGCTTAGTGCATTTAATGGGTGACCCTTTTTTTAGGGTTACGACACCTGCACGGCCAAAATCATGTTGCTAGATCACCATCTCCAATAAAGTCAAGCATCCAGGAGGTTAATTGCAGAGATGCGGAAGAAATTTCTTTAGATATTTCAATCTTTGCTTGTCAGCATAAAGTCAAACCATCAAGTTTTTGGTGCTTCTGCTAGGTATCCAACACAACTCGGCAAAAGTTCACAACCTGGCCTATGTTTACAAATTCAGATGTGAAAGTAGACAGCTTTAGAGCTGAAAAGGTACAAATCTTCCCAATTTCTCAGACTATACACAGAAAAGAGTTATAGTTCACAATATCTTACCAAAAGGAACTCTCAAAAATCACTTTTGTAGGGTCCGTATTGGTTCAAAATTTCACCTCTCAACAGGAAGGAGCAATGGTCATTGCTTCACAGTGTCACATAGATGTTGCCCTAACAAAGTGAGTAAAATAAATTTTAGATTGAAAACATGACATAATGATTAGAGAAAAGAGAGAAAACAAATCAATATTAATATTAATATGTAAATATGGGCAAACTTGAACATTTGCAGAGCACATATCACTTAATTTGACTGTCCATGGTTTTGCAAGCAAAAGCTAGTTCTCTAAAATCAGAATGCTGACAAAGCCACTATAACACATATGGCAAAGATACATAGCAACAGCAATTAACTGAACATGGCAAAAGCTATTTCCAGTCAATTAATGCATTAAGAGAGGAAATTAGAAAATATTTATCAAAGAATGCTCCAAATTGAAGATCTCTAACAGCAAGTTAAAACTCTATTTACATACCTGAATCAGAAGAGGCAGGAGCCACTTGATTTGTGACCATATGTTCAGCTGACACCCTATTTGCTGCATTCAGATGAGGAGGAAGTATCAACTTATTAGATGGTACTGACTTCTTGCCATTACGCACTATTTTGGCCTTTCTGATAAATATTCATAAAAGGTGGGAGAAAGACATCAATTAGCAAAACAGATATTGGGAATGGCACAAGAAAAAATTGTATATCAAGACTTTGGTTCTTACCTAATCATTTTTTGCTTCAAAGTGCCTGTTTTAAGCTTTGAAATACCTTTTCAAAACCATAAAATTTCATTAGAAGTTCTATAAACTGCATAGAGGTTGTATAGGGGAAAAGTGAACAAAAGAAGAAAAAAAAAGGTTAAGATCCTGTCACTCTCACCTGATTTCAAAGCAGATTTTGACACTGAAGAAGTTGAAGAAGTTTTGCGACCACTCCTCTCAGCTTTTATGGAAGCAATGACAGAATCAGCAGTTGGTCCCAAACCTTTCCTCCCAAATAGCTTCACCCCCAGCTTTTCACAAAGGTAGTTCAGCCTCATTTCATCTCCTCCTCTCACTTCTCTCAGATCAAGCACCTGTTGCCTTGTTAATAAAGTGTAAACATAAAGCTGCTGTTGCTGATTAAAATGTGACTGAAGCTGTTCAAAAAGTACTTTATTTGAGTGCTGTTGATCTCCCTGATGCTTATTTCGAGGCTCATTAAATGTCACCCTTAATATAGCTGGTGACTTTGGATCAACATTCTTATGGCTAAAAATTACAGAAAAACTACCAAATTCTATATCAGGGTCCCTGAACAAATCTGTGAGGAGAGAAGCACAAGAATAGGCTTTCTTCGATGGACTTCGGCCAATCTTCATCTTCAGCCTCAGGGCTCGTGTGTTAGAATGGTGAGACATGTTTGCAGCTTCCCTGAGCCCGCTAAGGAAGGCACCATGCATGGTTGCAGGGTACCTCCTAGTGGTGGCCTCTCCTGCAAAGAAAAGTCTTCCATCCCCCACACTTTCTGCCAATATATCATAATCATCTCCAGATGCCCCCACTGCAACATTAGAATAAGAACCTAGGCTAAAAGGATCCCCACCCCATCTGGTACACACAGTTTGAATAGGCTCAGGGACATTAATTCCTTGAGGTTCATATATATCTGCATGCATTTATGCCCGCGGTATCATAATGATTGTCAAAAAATAGCTAATACCCCCTCTACTCAGTAACAGTCAGATTTAACATATCATCGAAATGGTCACGAACAAAACTGAAAAAGCTTCTGAACAATTTAAAATAGCTTTCCAAGTTAAACAATGTTTATTCCTGATATAGGCCACTTCTATGAGGTCATTTTGCAAGATAGTTGTGGCAAAAATTGTAAATCATCATTGATAAGATGTAAAGATTGTTTGACGAGTCAGGAAAGTTTACAAATAGAAACAGGTTACTTCTTGAAACATGAGCCACTTGCATGAGAATTTGAAGAACTTGGCAACCAAGATTCAAATAAATTTGGGATGGCAGACAACAAAAGAAAATGAAAATCATGCACATAATTTAGAAACAGCAGTGATTAATTACCTTTGAGAATTTGAAGAACTTTGGTAACTGCTTCTGTAGGGGGCATGCTCTCAAACTGATGTGCAGCCTCTCCTGCAACTAAAGCAATCAAAAGTGGACCACCAGCAACTGTTGCATAGCTGTAAAACAGAAAGAATTCTCCTCTACTGCTTGGATCATCAGTCAGATGCCCAAATGTATCAAGATCTGTTCCCCAAAACACACAAGGAAAAAGCATCGCAACCTTATTCAACAACCCATATCCCAGCCTCTTAATCGCATCCAGCTTTCTTTGAGGCAACTCTGGAATAAATTTAATAGAACCAGTTTTCAAAACCCCCAGAGGAACTGTACACAATACCATATCACCCTCGAACACCTGACTTCCAGCAAGCACCTGAACCCCATCACTACCATACCTAATAGTATGCACAGTTTTCTCATACAAAATTGGCACATTCTCAACCAATGCCTGAACTAACCTCCCATTCCCTCCAGGCAAAAAGCAATGATCACCACCCATATCATATGGATCATCCTGGTCCCAAAAAGCTAAAGAAAGCTTTGACAATAAGCTTGCATTTGCATACTCCAAATTCGCCAAATGCCAGTTGAACAAATTCATAGCTTCCACATTCTCACTGTCCCCATAAACCTTCCAAAAGGTCTCTAATGCGGACCCAAGTGACACATCCATTGAGACGTCCCCCATCAACTGCCTCAACCTACTAGCTTTATCCAAAAGCCGGTTAAAATCTGCCTCCACCTTCATATCTATCTGCGGATCCACGGTCTTCCCATCCAATCTATAAAGCGGGCACTTATCTCTCACCTTGTGAAGCAAGCAAGCTAACTGTTTGCCCAGTATCCCTAATGGGTTCCCCAATGTACCCGTCAACACACTCCCTCCTAAATCTGCCAACGCACTCACTCTATTCCCAGGCCCTCCCTCCATCTTCTTTGTATATACCCGCCCACCTGCTCGCTTCCTTCCCTCTAAAACTGTAACCCTAAACCCTAACCTCATCAGCTGTCGGGCCGCAGACAGCCCCGCCAGCCCAGCACCAACAATCAAAACTCTCAATTTGTTGCTACTGGGTTCCGCTGGAATCTTCTCCTTGATTTCCGGCGCAACCCCGAAATTTATGTAACCATAGGAAACCAAATAATTATAACCAGAATCTAATAAAGTGTGACAGTGTTTTGGTATCGACTCAATGAACATTTCTTTAGTAACCCAACGTGACACGTTTTCGCGCCATTTCGCGATTATATGGTTGCGTATTAGAATGTAGTTAACCTGCTCGATCCCACCAACAACGCGGCAGACCCCGAAATCTATCTCTTGTTCCGTTAACGAGTCCGCCGGAAATCCAGCGCTCAGTGCAGTTAGTGCCTCGGACGTCGATTCTTTGTTAATTACAATAATCTCCTCCCCGACATCCGTCGTCGTTTTAGCTAAAGGGTTAAAATTGGGGTTAGGGTTGGAGAGTGCCTCAGACGTCGACTCCTTGTTAATTACAATAATCTCCTCGCCGACATCCGGCGTCGTTTTAGCTAAAGAATTAAAACTGGGGTGAGGGTTGGACACTTCTAGTTTGTTTGGAGCAGATTGGAGGGTAGTGGGGCCGGGAACCAAATAGAATGGCGTCGTGTTGGGGTTTCGGTGCGGTTGGGATCTTCCGCGGCGTCGTTTCCGTGGGACAGGAACGGAGAGGAGGTTGTTTGCATGAGAGAGCAGTGGCGGTGGTGGGGCTTGTGGTTCTGGGGCTGGGGCTGGGCCTGGGGTGGGGCTAGGGTTTGGTGGCGGTTCGAAGAATTGGAGGTGAAGAGGAGGAAAGTGAGAGAATTCGTCAAAGGAGTAGTTCGGTGGATCCATCAACTATGATTCGGTTAACAAGGACGGCGGCTGTGGTGGAGAGAGACGCTGGCCGGCGAAGGAAGACGTGCTTGGTTACGGAGAAAATATTTCCCTTTAAACGTGAAATATGCGAAAATGAACAATTTTTTAAACAAAATTTGAAAATAACCATATAAAAAAAATGTTAATCAAAACTTTCAAAAATCGTTTTTTTTAATGATTTTATTTATATTTAATAGTGTATTTTTTAATATAAAATAATAAAAAAAAATATTTATTTTTTAATTCTAATATAATAAAAAAATACTGATTTTTGAACATAGAATCATCTAAAATCAGATTTTTTAATATTTTAATTAATATTTTTTTAATATAATTATTTTTAAAAATTTATTTAAAAAATTAATTATTTTTGCATATTTCCCAATTTAAACGGTAGTGATCATGTACGTGGCAGGCATTGGAATCTTACAACGAGTCAATCTCGGTGCTCTTTGCTCTTTTATTGCATGCAGTGCTTTCATTTGTTAGTAATAATTAAAATATTTTTTAATTGTTACATGTGTTATATTTTTTCGGATGGTCCGATTCGTTTTACTTTGGTTGCCCCGTTTCTACATTCTTTTCTCATAAAATAAAAAGGGCAAAGTATAAAATTTGTTTACCTAAATATCCAACATTTAAAATCATTAACCAATTTAACTATTAACAACATTATTTTGAGATGATTTTACTCTCAAAATTTAAAAAATATAAAATAAAAATAAAATAATTTTCTCTATTATCAGTCATTTGTTTTCCTCTCTCTAAAATTCCCTTATCTCTCTTTAAACCTTTTTCTTACATATCTTTCTCTTCATCAAAAGACAAAAACGAGTGGGATCTCAAATAAATGAACAGGAAAGAGAGAGTCAATGTCGGTAGAGGAGAGGACTAGCCAAGGCTTTGAAAGACCTTACTCGGCTCGAGGAAGAGGAATAGATAGGTGCACGAGGTGAGCGGAAATCTATTATTCTACCATTTTCCCCAAAAAGAATGAATTCATTTCTTTCTTCAACGGAATGGAACAATCTTTGAAGAGGCCAGGAGAAAGGGTGAACTCATTAGGTAAGCCCCGGTTGGTTCTAGCTTTAGTGGGCTACGAGGACAGTAAGCATCATCGGTAGTTGAAGAATCCGAATCAGAGGGATCAAAGTCAAAGGCAAGCAAGGACTTAGCAGTAGGGCTTTCACAGTAGCATTACATCTTGAAAATTTCGAATCTTGAAGCTGAGTTCGGTGAGTATTTGAGGCATTATTTCTTGAATTTGAATTTTGTCTTCTTGATTTTGATCATTTTATGATTTTTTTAACTTTTCGATTAAGAATATATGGTATTTGATGCTTCGTCGGGTGCTTTGGAGATTCATAAAATTTGATTATTCAAACTGTTCAATAGATTATCTAGAGTTTAATTGATGAATTGAAACTTGTTTACAATCATAATCTGTGATTTGCATTTATAGACTTTTGTTGATAATTTGTGGAGTTTGATATCTTTTTTATTGAGTTTTAAATTCTTTGTTTTCAAATTCTTTGTTGTTATGTAGAGTCGCAAATTAGTGGATTATATAGATTTAAGGCTAAACTTTTTAATTAGAAATGAAACTTAGATTTTAAACGGCGTTTAGAATAAGTTGACCCTCCACAAAAAAAAAAAAAATAGGAATCTCGTTTCCATATGCTAAAACCTAAAAACCTGAGAAGAAACTTTATTATCTATCTCTTATTTGAAAGACGTGAAGAAAACTAAAGTCTTTGGTCTCAATACAAAGGTGGTGTTCTACTTCAAAGCCTAGCTATAGGCCAGTGATTACACCATTTTCAAGGAACTCGATAAGTACAAGAATGAGAAGTTTATCAAGTACAGCTGACCCGAAGATATTTGATACTTACGATAGCTTTTTATTTTAGTTTATTACAGTTTTAATTTGAAATTAATCGAATCGAGAATTTAATTATTTGGTAAAAGTTCTAATATTGTTAAAGTTCTAATTTTGAGGTGTCTATGAGATTTGTGATTTTAGATGATTTAATTTATTATTTGTAGGCTTTATATGTAAAAGGTCTTCTGCCTATGTTTATTTGAGATTACACAAAGGACAGACTATTGATGACATATGTAAAGGTTTACTAGAAAATTGTGCTTAGCTTGTCAAAGTTAATTCCATTCAAGGCAAAATCAATTTACCTGTATATTCTTTTTATTCGATGAATTATGTTAATAGTTTTGTTGTAAGCCCCGTCCGTATCTATAACCTAAGGGCATAACAATCATTTTTATTTTTTTACTGCACATGCATTTGTCCCCATTTCATACTCCGTTAGTATGTCAACACAGTTTCATATTTATTTTGGGGATTTGAGTTTGTTGAGATAGAATTTTGAGGTCGTGAATGTAGGGACCTCAACGTAATTAAAAGTATATTTTATTTTGAGTGGGATCCCGATTATATTTTCTAAATTTGGGAAGATTAAAATGAGATTTTTAATTTTGAAGGGTTCGGTCGATCGAATAGGGTGATTCGTTCGATCAACGTTTTGAGAACTCTTTGAAAAAATTTATGGCATTAATTCGTTCGAACGAATGGGGGGATTCATTCGATCGAATAAGTATTTGTTCGACCGAATAAGTCAGTCGTTCAGTCAAAGCATTGGTTCATTCGATCGAATTAAATCTCGTTTGACTGATAAAATAGAAGCTCTCTGACTTCTATAGACGTCGAAGGATTTGTTCGAACGAAACTTAGTTCGTTCGATCGAAGGGGATGATTTGTTCGAACGAGCTCTGATTTGTTCGATCGAATCAGCACAAAATAACGATTTTGCCCTCAATTTAGAAGCTTCTCCTTAAGAAAACTTAAGGATAAAAAGGTAATTTCACTCTTTTTTTATAAATAAGGGGCCAAGGCTCAGATTTTTCACTTTCATTCTTCTTTTTCCTTCCTTCCTCCTCTCCCTCTCCCTCACATACGATCCCTCTCTGCTCTCTCTACCTCTCACATGGTTTCTTACAAAATCTTGATTTTTCTTCACCTATCATCTACATTCTACGCGTTTAACTTCCCAGGAGCCTCGATTTGATGGTAGAAACGTAGAAATCAAAAAGGGACACTAGGGTTTCAGAGAGAAAATTTGGGATTTTTTGACTTTCGAGCGAAATCAATGGAAACCGACAATACCACAGGTTCGTAGCTTCATTTATAACTTGTCTACATATTTGTTTTCGCATTTTAGTAATTTTGATTCATATGAGTTTTACTGTGCATTTGTATAAATTTTGGTAGATCTATCGCAAGCATTCTAGTTTTTAAGCATTATTTGGGTTGTAATAGAGTCGAGAAAGTCGTAGGAAGCTAAAAATATAACTTTAGAGAATTTGGTTTGGCATAAACAGTAATTAAAATTACTATTCTAACGAGTGTGTGAGGTTCACTTATCGAAATCACGAAAACGAGTCGAATTGTGTTAGTACAGCAGAAATATGGGTTCTTAGCATTAGTACTTAAGCGTTTAAACAGGTAACGAGAGATTTGATCGATTTTGCGTACTTTTTGATTTTAAGAAAACCCTG
>JAVXUL010000009.1:9962508-9994012 GCA_035590515.1 Trichilia minutiflora
GCTGACTAAAAGACAAAAAAAATTATTCAAGCACACTTGTTTAGGGTACTTTATGGAACTAAGAGATGTTCAGTTTTTGGGCAAACTAATCCATCACGTACTTCTCCATGAAACGGTGACAGATACCACTAATGAGGAGATGTGATTTGCATTTGGAGAAACCTATATTAGGTTTTCCCGACACGAGTTTGGCCTCATCACAGGTCTAACTTTTAGGCTTTATCCGACTTTTAAAGGTGATAGTGATCGACTACTAAACGAGTATTTTGACGAACGTAAGGGGTTTAAATTACTACAACTAGAACATATTTATGCTAAATTAGATTTTAACACAATAAATGATATTGACGCAATTAAGTTGTCGCTTTATTATTTAGTGGATAGATGATTGTGGGGTCGGTCCGGGTATTATGACGCTGACCCTTGGCTGTTAAAGATTGTTGATATCCTTGACATATTTAATAAATACCCGTGGGACACCATTGTCTGGAGATACACATATAGAAGCCTCAGTCGCACTATTGAAAGATCGATTCAGGATCATCATGTACACACATCTAATATTAAGGGTTTCCTCATTGCATTTCAGGTACATTACAATTTGGATACTTTTGTTTTAATTATTTAGTCCTGTTCATTTTTTAAAAAATTAACTAGGTATTTTTTATCTAGATATGGATATATGAGACATTTGGAGATGCAACCAATTGATTGTCGCACGCACTCGTATGCACATCCCCAGTATCCTTTGTTGGTGTTCAAGATATAAGAATATTCGCAATGATCAAATATTGAAGATATTCAATCCAGACATGGTAACATCTTTTCACTTCTTTTATTTGTACATAATATTGTTAATTAATAAATTGTTTAATTGTTATATAGTTTGGTAAATACATAAAAGAATTGGATCCAACAATTGAAGAGTTCCAAAAGCCATTTTACAGCCGAATACTTGAGTTCGATGGTGTAGTAGAGGGTGAGTATGGTGGTGCCTTAAGGTTGGGCAACGAATTACATCATAGGACCACGTGTATCAGTAGGAAAAATATGGTATTGACATGTTCTCATTTAACATAAGCATATTTATTAAAAAGACAAGAGTATAATACTAGAAAAGTTAAACTAGTTGTTTATTTTCAACTTACAAGAGTTATTTTGTTGTCCATCTCCACCTATGGCAAATGATGATGATGATAATATAGCAAAATCTCCGTCTCCTCATCAGATTCCATCTCCTAACCAATCTCTGCATCAGTGGACGCCAACCAATCGATCTTTGTCTCCCTTCCGTGAGGATGCTCCAATCTCTCCCAACTATAGTGACTTATATGTCTCCAGTATTAACTATGATTATCGAAAGATCATGCGAGAGATGGAGTTGATGAGGACCAAGATCAATGAAGTACAAGAATTCCAGGTTAGACAAGCAAAGATTTTGTCTGACTTTATATCTGAGATTCGTAATTGGATGAAGTCAAATATGTCTATGAGTGTTGAGCATAAACCTGATGATCAACAGGCTAGGTGCATAAATATTGATGTTATAATCGAGGACATACAGGTAGGCATAATCTATAAACCTCCTATCTTATTGATATTATTGCTACTTAATCAAGGTTATTTTTTTACTCTAGATCGATAGCTCTCAACATACTCCGTCTCATAATATTGAGACTATACCCGTTTACAAACAGGTGCGTTTTATGTTATTGATATAATATAATGATAATATAAATTATCATTAATATTATTGATACTTACTGGAGGTTATAATTAAGAAAGCACATGCCTAACAGACTTTTATGTTAATTTTGAGGTTAATTCTGGATCCAGGTTCATAATTTTCAAAAACCTAATGTCGTTGATATAGAGGCTACAACTACGAAAGCACAGGTTTAGATTGTATGATAATTAATATTTATTTAATATATAATAAACATGATTGTCTGTCGTTATATATTTTTTTGTATTATAGGTCGTCGAGAATGTCAACCAAGCATCTGTTGGATAAGAAAGTGTAGCTGATACTGTAATTAATATCATTGACAATGTACAGGTCTATAAGATTCTTTTTAATTATATATTAAAATTATGGTTACCAATAGTTATACATATTTTGTGTTCTAGATCCACAAACATGAAGCGGTGGCTAAAGATCGCGTATCGAGTAATTTTGGTAAGGTATACAAAAGAAGTCGTCATGCTAAGACCCTTTATACAATACAATCGATTAAGAATAAATGCCAGAAACCCGAGGTGACTGAGGTGCTGATAGGCATGTACCCTACGGATTATAAAATTGACCCACGTTATCCTATTCCAAATGCATTGTTCTGGCAATTCCTTGAGTGGATTGGTACTCAGAATAATGAAATCAAAACAGAGACCGTTGAAATCACAACTTCATGGATAGTAGGGGTTCGTCGTCGGCTTTCTTGGCTAGAAGATGGAGTAAGTGACAAACTTATTATATATTTTACCATTATCTAATTACTATCTATTATTAATGAAACCTCTGCTTATTCTTTTATTTATAGCATATCGATGAATATATCAATCTGCTAGCGCGATACCAACAAACATTCCCTAGTATGATCCCACAAGATTGGACAGTGGTTTCTACTATGTTATGTGTAAGAATTTAAATTGTTAAACTCCATGCAATTATATATGCCAAATGGTTACAATTTGGACCATTTTCTGATTACTATTGATCTTGTGGTTAAATGTAGCTTTTACTAAAGACGACTTGGGATGGATAAAAGAAAGGCGAGCTAGAGAAATGTAAGTTCTACCCCGATTCTGGTATAACTTCATATGTTCAGGGTAATAGGCAAGGTTTGCATAAACCTTGGGTAATGATCGAACGGTTATTTATCCCTTAGAATGTACATAGTATACATTGGGTTACGTATTGTGTAGATTTTATTGCTTGTTATGTAATTATATACGACCTTGCTCCAGATTCTTGTTCTGTTGATGAGATGCACACTGCCTTAGTACCATTATGCATTCTACTTCCTACCTTAATACAAGAAGTTGGGTTTTACGATGCTCACAAATATTTACCTAATTCTATAGCCCCATTCATAGCCACACGCCCGCAAAATGATATTCCACATCAGCATCCTGGATCAGGGGACTGTGGAGTGTTTACGTGCATGTTCATAAATTATTTGGGCTTAGGACTTCTTTTAGATTTTGGTCCGAATGATGGGTGTTTTTTTAGGGATACAATGGCAGTTGAGTTGTGGTTAGGATGACTATTATAGTATTTACACACAGGTATTTTTTATACTGATATTTGAAGTTCAACATGGCCAATTTCTGATTTTGTGTGAGTTTTACTATATGCAGTTGTGTAAATAAACACTTGAGAATGTGTATATTAGGAAGGTTCACTATGAGTGGGTATTTGATGATCGTGAATAAACCTAGTTCTGAAATGTTATCATAATAAGGTATAATATTAACCTACAAAGTACTAGGAGATCTGAGGGTATAAAGTGGTACAAAAAATTGGATCAAGTCAAGTTACATTGGATCAGCAGGGATATATATAAAATCTTACGATGCTAGATACCTATTAACATTGCATTTATGACTCCAGATGGTTTCATTACCTTACATTTATTTTTCATGATAAAATAATAGAAAGTCCAGATATTTTTTCTTTCAAATTTCTGGCATATGTGCTTCCTTTTTTTAAAGATATGTATTAATGGTTGAAATTTGTTACATATTCTAAAACACATTTGCTTTTTGACAAGTGCTGAAGAAGGATGATAATATAAACCATATTCGAAGAACCCTCCTAGATTCAACAAAGGAATTAAAAATCATAAAGGGGACATTGGATCCTTTAACGTTCGCTAATAAGTACTGTATTCTCGGAAATAACATTGTCTATCTGGCTCGAACACACAAAGAGGAAATCAAGGTAGCATAGTTTTTTTGTTGGTTTGATAGTAGGCAGGTAATGTTCAACGATAGTCCTATAGTTTTGAATATTTGTTCTTACTGTGTCATTTTTCTTTTAACCTTTTTGAAAACAAATAAACAAATGGGATGATGAAAAGGGAATGAAAAATCTACCATGGTTCTTTTATAGACATAACAGTTCTTATAAGTGTATATAACCAGTTACTGTATGATATTACCTATATGAAAAAATGATAGTTTTTAGGTTTGCTCCGAGTCTTTTTTTTTCTCCCCTTTCTTTTACTTTGTTTATTTTTAATTTTTTGAATTGTTACTATTAGTTAAGGTCACTGAGAAACCGGATAAATTTCTTGAGTTGCCAATATCATCATTCTGTTTTCAAACTTGCATTTTCGTTTCTTGGTATATGCTCTAAATCAATTTCGGGAATTAATAAAAATAAATTGCAAAACTTCATATCTCAATGTTTACTTTCCACCCAAAGTTAATAAAACAAATTATTTGGATGGATGCTACCATCAACTTTTCTAGTATACATAAAATTACAACCCAAAAAAACATAAAAACAAAAACAAAAACGAAAAAAATAAAAAAAAAGTTAAGAAAAGGAAGAATGTTGAAAAAAATGTTAAAAAATAATGAAAAAATAAAAAAGAAAAGTAAGGAAGAAAAAAAAAGAAAAAAAAGAAGAGAAAAATAAAAAAGAAAGAAATATTGAAAAAATGTGAAGAAATACACTGAAATAGAAAAATAAAAAATAAGAAAAGAAAGAAATATTGGAAAACGAAAATATTAAAAAAAATAAGAAGAAGAAAGAATAGAAAATGATAAACAGCAAAAGAAGAAGAAAAACAAAAAATAAAAAAAATGTTGAGAAAAAAATTAAAGAATAAGAAGAAAGAAAAAAATAAAAGGAAAAGAAGAAATAAAAAAAGGAAAGAGATTTTGATAAAATATAAAGAAATAAAAGAAATAGAAAAAATAAAAAATAAAAAAGTAAGAAGTTTGAAAATTTTTTAAAAATATTAAAAGAAGAAAAAAAAGAAAAGAAAAACAGAAAAAGAAGAAAAGGAAAAAAAATACAAAAAGAAGTGTTTAAAAGAAAAAGAAAAAAAGAAAAAAAAATTTAATGACTGCACAATAAATTCATGCTTTTAGTCGAGGCTGTAGGGCCAAACTCTCTGAAAAAATTTTCAGTGCTTTTCACGTTTTTTTTAATATATATTTTTGAATTTAACATATGATTTTATCTTATTTTTAGTGCCAGGATTTAAAGTTTCAAAAATCTATCATTTACGCCCATTACAATATTCAATTCATTACATTTTCACCCCTAGTTTATATATGTCATCTTCATTTTTCCCTCAAACCACTTCCCCTTCCCTTCCAATATCCGTTAACCCTAGAAAATCCTCCCCTCTAATCTTTTCATTTCCACCATCATACACAAAATCAAAAACCAAAAAAAAATTACAAATGCTTAGGAGAGATGGGTTCAATCTACCACAACATTTTGTTTAATAGGATTATAGGAGGTAAGTACTTTTCCAATACCAATAGTATTTTATCTTTTAAAAAACAAATCCAGAACATGAAATGCCAACCAATTTATAATAATTGGATGCTTGATGTGTGTATATATATATATATATATTCTTTTTTCAATTTGGAAGCAGGATAGATGGGTTTTCGAGTCGTGTTGATTATTTGTAGAAGCTATCCAAACAAATATGGCACTGTACTTACAAAACTGGAAAGTATTTTTGGACAAAGATTGAAAAAACACATTTGGCCAAGAAACTCAAATCGTTCTCTTTTGCATTAGAGCATTTTATTTCCATAATAAGAGGAGTTTCCAAAAGCCATTGTTTGTGGGTGTCTCCATTGTCTGCAAAAAATGACACACTCAAAAAGCCAACCTACTCCGAGTCAAAATGTTCTTATGCATTAAGATCATTGTTTCTCTTATTTGTGGGTGTCTCCATCATACCTTATGTATGACCAATGTTATTCTTTCTCTTTTCACTTTTGTACTTAAATATATGCTATTATATTATCAATTAAGTTACTCTATTACTGTCAAGTTATAGAAAATTAAATTCTTAAGGTGATATACAATTAGCCAGCATACAAATAGATATCCGAAATGTAAGCTCCCATTGCTTCTTATAGATATTTAGTATCAATTAGTATTTTGATTTCTTTTATGTTTGATTTGATAATGTACAACTTGAAAATAAATTGATATACACTTATCAAATAGTCTTTCCATAATTTAATCTTTTTGGACCTCCAATAGATATCGATGAAAGAAAACCTAAAAATCAAAACTAGGCTATTATATTTACTCGTGGAGAAGCATTGCAGACAATAGACATGAATCAAGTGGCCTTTTGCTTTTGTTTAAGATATACACATAGTAATTCAATGAAAATTATGATACTTTTTATTTATAGGATAATTACTTTGAGGATAATACAGAGTAGTATGCATTAAAGTGTTTATTTGTAGCAGCTAGAGGGATAGTTCAAGGAAGCATCAATGAAACGTAGCAAATCCTTAGAGCAGTCAAAGACTAAAAAACAAAAGAAGGGATCCAATTCTCGTTTTGTGTTAGAAGAAGCAAGCAAGAGGTTTGATGAGAGTATAATAAAGCGAGTTGGGCTGAAAGAACGAAGAGTGGATATGAACTTTTTATCAAGTTTAAGGGAGATGTTTTACGAAATTAAGAGACGTAATTGGAAAACTTTCTGTGCTCAGCCTAAGACGACTGCCATGATAGTAGTACGGGAGTTTTATGCAAACGTCATCGAAATGACTGGCCATGTATCTATGTGGAGAGGGAAGCAAATTAGCTGTGAGGCATCTGTAATAAATACCTTTTACGAGCTTCAGGCACCTACGGTTTGTGAGCTCACTCAGTTCTTAGAGTCAATTGACTTAGATCAAGTCACCAAAGTTATTTGTGAGTAACGGGTGTGCTGAATTGAGGTTCGAAGGGCAAACTTTGTGTGTCTAAGCTGATTCCTACCTCTCACTTAACTAATGTCACAGTTGACCAGGCAATTCTGTTATACGTAATTAAAACGGGTAAAACCATTGATGTGGACAAATAGATGGACAGTATCATTTGTTTCACTGCAGATAATTTTAATGTGGGGTTAGCATTTTCACATCTCATCACTGATTTGATTGCAGCGACTGGACTTGATACTATGGGAGATGAAGTATTGCAGACAAAAACAGTTATAAGTGGTGGCACAGTGAAAAGAATTTATAAGCCAGAGATGAGTAGACAGAGAACGACTAGCTCTTCCAATAGTATTACCTCTAGTAGTCATTCGACTATCGTAAAGCTGGAAGGTTCAATACAACTATGTCGCCAGGAGATTGCTAACATTAAGGAGTGGCAACGGTTTCAGTTTGGTTGTCTTTAATCTTTGGAGCAGTTAATATTGTACATGGGTGATCAAGCAGGGTACAATTTGTCTCAGGCTCTACGCATACCACCTCTTCCTCCTCATTTACGGCACGACAGAGAATCCCATCCATCATCTTGTGATGTTACCCGTCATGACTCTGAATAGGAGGTGAGCCACATTTGCAAAGAAGCTTGAATTATTGGTTATCATCTCAAAGAACATGAAGTAAATTATGTAATAAAGTGGCAAGTGCATTGCAATTGATACAAAACAAGTTATTTGTAATCCTTATTCACAATTTAATGTAGTAGATATAGACTTTTGTTCTAAAAGCACTTTTTACAAGTTTACATGCTAGAATTTTTGTCATAAATTATTTCTTTAGCATCCTTAAAGATTTCCCTCATAATAACATTGAACCATTTTTTAACATAGTCTACACATGTGTTTGTATCATATTTGATAAAAGAGAAATCACATTGCTTTGTTATATATATGTTTCTGCTACACTAATTTCAGCTCCAATCCAAATTTAGAAAGTATAATCTCTATGTTTTGGATTTTGTAATTGTAATCACTTCAATTTCAAATAAATTAGACATTTTTATTTTTGACTTCACCTTAGTGAAGATAATGATGATGATGATAATGTAATATTTTAATTTTGCAATTTATAAAATATTTTTATTTTTATCATTTTAGTATGATAATGGTGATGATGATAATAAGATCTGATGAAAATAAAGGTGCTGTGCGGAATGACATTTTAACATCAATAAAATAGCTTATAGAACTTGAATTCGAATATTCAAAAAAATCTGAAATAAGATATTTAAAATAATATTAAGTTAATTTTATATTATTGTAAAATAATATTATATCTTAAACTAATATAAAATTTAAAATTTAAATTTATGGACAAAGAATAAATATTAATTTGATATAATTAAAGGGCTGAAATAATATAGAACTATTAAATATTAGATATTAATAAATTTTTTTAGATTATAAATATAAATATCCATTGAATTTTTCCAATTGATCCTATAAATTTATTTCTATGTAGTATATCGGAACGAATTGCATGAAATTATTTAATTTTTACATAGGAATAAATAATTGTTTAAAAAATTATTTAATTACTATTTTGATCAAATAAAAAAT
Organism: Trichilia minutiflora; assembly: GCA_035590515.1. Lineage (NCBI taxonomy): Eukaryota > Viridiplantae > Streptophyta > Magnoliopsida > Sapindales > Meliaceae > Trichilia > Trichilia minutiflora. Next base: position 9,971,040 of record JAVXUL010000009.1, read on the forward strand.
TACTCATTAATAATTATCAAATCTAATTTAAATAAAACCAATTAGATATCTGTATTAGAATAAATAAGGTTAATTATATTTCAATAACATATAAATGAAACCAAAATCAGTCAATAATATATTTTTGCTAAACAACTAATAGAATAATATTTCTTATGATATTGCGATAGAGTAAAATTCCTAGTTGTGAGAAAGCATCCCTGACAAGAAGATTCAATGATGGTGGCCCTGTTAACTTCATCAATTCAACCTAAGAAGGAGATAATGTAATAGAGTAAGTAATGTAATTATATTATATCAAATTAAATTAAAAAATATATTAAATTCATATTATATCATATGCATTAAATTCGAAAAATGTATCATTTCAAGGTTTGCAAAAATTAAATAAGTAGCAATACTCACTTAACAATAGATAAAAATAACGTATATAATGTTTTAATAACTGGGATGAAGGAAGGGGTATCGGCATTTTGCAAGTGACACGATTATGTTCAACACCGTGACACCTGCTACATTGCTTTCTAACAACATCCTTCCCTTAAGAGGAAATACATAGTTTTCTCGATCGACCTGTTGAAGCTCTTACTCAAAGGGCCTTAACAATCATCTGGCGTATCTCAATTGGCACAACCCAATCAGTCTCGTTACCTACTGGATAAATACCTTTTGCATATGCCAATAACAATGATTCGTTAGTATAGAACTTCGAACACAACAAATTATAATTATATCTTGTGTGTCTACACACTACAAGGACATGAGCACATGGTAGTTGCTGTAAATCAAATTTTCTCAAGTACATGTCTTCGCTTCAAGATCTACAAACTCCTCTTTTCCTTTTATTTTTACCAAAAATTCAAACCTAGATATTAGAACCACATCATATACCCAAAGACTTTTCAATCTGTTCATCAATAATTGCTTGCGTTGTATTAGTTAAGAAGCAATCTTTGGCAATGACAGTCTCTCTTTGTTCATAGAACTAATACTGTAACACGCATCTAATAAACTTAACCAACGAAGTAATAGAGAGATGACGTGTATGTCTTAACAAGGAGTTAATACTTTCTACAATATTAGTGGTTATCATGTCATATCACCGTGATGGAAAATGTGATTTAGCCCACCTATGAAACCTCATTTCGTGTTCTAGGTAGTCAATAGCATCCGGGTTTATTACCCTCAATTTCTCAACATACCCACTGAACTCAGATAATTGATATGCTTTAACTGTAAGAAAGTAACCTTGCTGGAAAGGGTCTATAACCCGGGTTTGCATATTGAATTTAGCTTTAACATTTTCAGCTACATAATAAGTATAAAATCCATGAGTTGATTCTGGAAAGACCACACTTATCCCCTTCTCGATACTATTGTGCTGATCTGAAATGAATACCAAATTATCCATCGACCCAATAGCTTGTCTGAACTTCACTAAGAACCATTCCTACGATGCATCATTTTCTGAATCAACAATTCCAAAAGCCAATGGGTATATCTGGTCATTACCATCAATTGCTGCTGTAATCAATAGTGTACCACAAAATGGTCTTTTTAAGAATGTGCCATCAATGGCAATAACAGGATGAATAACTATACAAAACCCTCGGATACATGCCCCAATAGACATGAAGAAGTACAGAAAATGGTCTTCATCATCCTGTTCTATAGCCGTCATTGTAACTGGATTCCGCTTTTGCAACACATAACAATATAAGGTAAGTGTCTGAAAAGACTTTTCTAAATCATCGCACACAAGCCTAAGCGCTCCTTCTTTGCTAGGCCACGCCTTATGATATGATACTCGAACTCCATAGTCTTTTTGAATATCATCTATAATATTTAGTGGAGTGTAAACACGACTAGCATCTACAAACTTGTCTTGTATTATTAATGCAATAATATTACTAATCGCTTGACGATGTCCATTGGATAGTTAATCATTTACACTTGTATGCATCGTATCTAAATCTGAACGAATGACTCAAAAATATGGTTCATCTCCAGTCTTAATAGCCTACATACGCCATTTACATGAATTTACAACACATCTTAATTCATATCGATCGGTTGAAGATTTATAAGTCTTCAATTGAACATACCTTTTAATGGCTATTAAGCTTAACCTTTGTTTTAATTCATATTTCGTACTAAAAATCTGACCAACATAAACATTACCGTTATTAGTTATTAATATTGCATCATATACAATCGTGGTTATGGCTGGTGGAATAGGTGACAAATGCTGAGTGATTTGATTTGACATTGATGGAACTGCCATTGAGCTACCTGTATTATGTGGTATATCATGATCATATCCTATTTGATTGGATTCTTCATCATAATAATTTAATCCAACCTCGTGTTCAAGAGGAACATCAGAGGCATCAAATTATCATTGAGTGTTGATATAATCGTCTGTACGATCATTATTGTGTCGTATAGGAGAACAAATCCTATCAACAGTGATCTCATTACCTATAACATATAGAGAATGATCGAGAATATATCTATCGACAAACTGATATCTTAGTGAGATGGTACAATTTACTTGATTGCTACCGAAAGAAGACATAAATGGATATGTACAAAATTCTCTTGTGCATTGTATTGTTGGTTCTGCAAGATTTATCGGTTCAGTGGTAATTAATAACGGACATTATCTGTTATCACTATTCATATAATGACTATTGACAGTAATAAAACCCTCGAAGTCTGATTCAGTTACAATATTAGTTGGTATAACTGGTAAAATTCTCGATGGTATGCTCTCCATATAAAATATTCGTCATCTAATAGTAAATTCTTCATAATTGATCTCAAATAGATTGTACACCATCTGCATAAATTGATTTAATGTTATTGTGTGGTCCACACATACACATTTTATAGAACCTCTCATATAAGACTCTCTACCATCCGAGTTTGTTACCCATGAATCTCCATGTCATAAAAGTAATGGATATTGATCAGTCATATCTGTATTACAACGAAATGCTTAATAATTAATTATAATTTCGTACACGATTTGTAAGCATACTTTCGAATATTGTAAAAATATACCTTTTCAAACACAGTTAAAGCTTGTAATTTAAATATGGTATCTAATTATACTTTCGGACATAAGTAGCTATGACATTTTCGAACACACACAAAAATAACATACTTTCGAATACAAACCAATCAACACACTTTCGAATACAATAAAAACAACACATTTTTGAACATTAAAAAATAACACATTTTCGAATATAATCAGAAATGATACTTTCAAACACACACAAAATAACACACTTTTGAACATATACAGAAATGACACTTTCACACTCCCACAAAACCACTCACTTTCGAACATATAGAAAATAATACACTTCGAATATACACAAAAGAACACAGTTTCAAACCCAGTCAGAAATGACGCTTTCAAACACATACAAAACAACATACTTTCGAACACATAAAATATAATATACTTTCACACTCTCACAAAATAACATACTTTCGGACACATACAGAAATGACACTTTCACACTCCCACAAAACAACACAATTTCGAATACATACAGAAATGACACTTTCACACTCCCACAAAACAACACACTTTCGAACACACAGAAAATAATACACTTTTGAACACACACAAAATAACACAATTTCAAACATAGTCAGAAATGACGCTTTCAAACACACATAAAATAATACACTTTCGAACACAAAAAATACAATACACTTTTCCACTCCCACAAAATAACACACTTTTAGACATTTACAGACACAACATTTTTGAACATATACAAAACATCACACTTTCAAACATAGTCAGAATTGATACTTTCAAACATACACAACAACATACTTGCGAATACCCATAAAATGACATACTTTCAAACATAAAAAAACACGATACTTTCACACACCACAAGGTAACATACTTTCGAATATTATAAAATGCGACACTTTCAAATACTTAAAACAACACACTTTTGAGCACAGAAAATAACACACTTTCGAACGTATAGTAAACAACATACTTTCTAACATAGTTAGTCACGACATTTTCATACATCCATAAAATAACACACTTTCGGATATAATAAAGAATGATATTTTCAAATACACATAAAATAACACACTTTCGAATACTCCCTATATTTCGATATTTAGAGTTCTGTGAACTCGTCCTAATTTAAATTTAAGGCCCAAACTAATATAATAAAATACCTTTCTAGTTATATATTTATTACATACAAAAATCCAAATTTTCTTGTTGTAAAATTGAAAATAAAATTAATGAAACTCACTTATTTTGGACAGATTTAGACCGTCGAATGTCGAATCGTGGTAGTTTGAAAATAAATTTTTATTAATCGAACAAAAAATAAGAGTGTCAAATATAAATTTTAAAAAACGATTGATAGAAATATTGTAGAGGAAAGGAGACGTTAATTCTAATGGGACTTATTGAAGCGATAAGTACTGATTGTAAAAAATATAGAATAAAATGGATCAGAAATTCACGATCGATAAAGGAAGAACACGTATATGAATAAGCTTGATAGATATGGATATGGAATGAAAATGTTTGGGTTATCATTAACTAAAGTAGAAATGGTGGCAAAATTATATGACTGAGAGGAGAAGGAAGTAATGCTGAATATTTTAAATTTAAGTGTAAAGTTGTGCAAAATTAAAGTTAATAAGGTGGTTAATATTTGTAGAGATAGGTTATTTTAGTAGATTTATTAAAAAATAAGGATAGTACGATACTTTTCCCAAATAAAAAAAATAAAAAACATTTTACTGCGTCCGATAGCTCCGGATGTACCTCGCTCTCTTCTCTCTCTTTCTTCGTTGTCTTCACTTGTACCGAGCTTTTGAATTTTCGTCGTTTAAGAGATCTTCATTTACCCGAGCACCGTCTTCAAATGCATTAACTGAATCAAAACGACGATTCGTAGGTACCTCCAGAAACTCCATTGGTTTGACAAACTGAAATCTTGGCTCTGTTTTTTCTCTTTTCGCAATTACAATTCATACTCATTCACTTTCTATATGGAATTAACAGTTTCATCATTTCGTTTCGAGGTTTTATATCTTATTTTCGATCTAATTAGATGTGCTTACATCGTTTTCCTTTCTTCAAACTCAGGATTCGGCTAGAGTTTTATTTTCTTTGTGACGATTAATAAGCTTTCATGTTGCTGGTAACTGGTTTTTTAGTTGTTCTTTGTGTTCGATCTGGAGTTCCATTTTGCTGAGTTTTTATGTTTTTGTGGTGGCTGAGAAAATAATAGGATAGAAAATTCTGAAATTTATGCTCTATTTTTTTTCTTTGCTTAAGGAATGGAATAATTCAGCTCAAATGAACAAAGTAATCTGTTAGTTGCAGTCATAGAATAAATTTTTAATTTTAGTCTTTCTCTCTTTTATTTCAGAATCTAAGAAATTCAGCTTAATCTAACGAAGTTTCCTGTTAGTTGTAGTCATAGATTAAATTGTTAATTTTAGTCTTTCTCTCTTGTATTTGAGAATCTAAGAAATTCAGCTTAATCTAATGAAGTTTCCCGTTAGTTCTAGTCATAAATAATGGAACATTTCTATGGGTGTCTGATTTTGTTTTTCTTTCTTTTTTGGAATTTTGTTTTTATAACAGTGGCTTGGTTAGTTCATGAGCTGGAGGCTTTACTTCAGTTGTAATTCAGGCTACTTTGGGATTCTTGATCACACTCTTTGCAGTTTTCCAGCTTTCACTAGAGTGAAAGGCTTGAAATGGAGATTTTCAATGGACTGCCAATTTCTCCTGATAAAGCTGTAATTATTTTAATTTATCTTATAGTTGTTCTTGGGATTTTTTGTTATTGTCATCGAAATCTGGATGTCAAACCCAAAATTAATGTTTTCATTTGGTTCGTGATTTTGTTGCATCCATTGGATACTTTCTTGTGAGGAAATAAGATGTAATAAACTTGGAGAAATGAGAAATGAACCAACATATTATAGATAACTTCCCCAGGATTATAAGATTTTCACATCTCATGGCAAGCATTTAAGTCTTAGCATATGCATATGTGTTTTCATGGCTGGACTGCTAGATTCCTTATGGTACTGTAGGCTTTTAGAACTGGGTTGTATAATTTACTGCTACTCTGTAGATTGCTACCCTAGATTGCTGATGTGAAATTTCTTTCACATTTTATGATAAATACTATGTTGGTAATCTAGAAACTTCCATCTGCTTCTTTGCTTATGTTCTGTTTATGAAAATGATTGTAGATAATGTAATTTTGGCAAAAAAGAGGACACAAGAATCATTAACGAATACTAAACATTTTTCTTATACTTTATTATAATTTTTCATAGTTTCTGTTAAAATAGATTAGGAAAGTTTTAATTTTACTATAGGGTACTTCTTGTTCAGTTCAGATTAATAGTATTTAGGAGTACTTGTTTAACTAGAATTAGGATTGTTTAAGCTTATATAAAAGCTTTGCTTTGTAATTAATTGTTTTTGGTGAATAAAACAGTTTCAGTTTATAATTTTTAACATGGTATTAGAGCAAATTTGAGAGTCGAGCTAGGTTTAATTGCTTTTATGTAATGATGTGCCGTCTTTAGAGCGGTTACCGAGCATAGTTTTCTTATTAGTTATTTTTTCTACAAATTTTAAAAAAAAGCTGTCACTGTTCACTATCAACTATTGCACTGTTTGTAACTGTTCATCGATTGGCGGTTACCATTCAACTCAGAGGATGCCAGTGGACAAGCTCTGACCATCCCTCACCATGTGCATTGCCCAGAATGCTACCAAGAGATGATTGAAAAATCCAAACGTCGTGAAACTATAGCTACTGCTGTATGTCACCAACTATCGATCAGAGACTACCATCTGATTCAGAAGATGCCGGCGACTAAACCCTGAGCATCCTTCACGACAAGCACCGCTTGGGATGTTGCTGTAAGGAGATCGAAGAATCCTGTTGCTGCAAAATCCTAGCTATCAAGCTACATTGCTGTTGGCCATCATCACCAGTAATAATCTATCGTTCTAAGACTGTTAACAAAGCTGGGAACGCAGTGAAGAAGGAGATTGAAAACTCATTGTTGCCGCAAAACCCTAGCTGCTGTTAACCATGACTGTCCATCGATTTGAGGCTCTCGATCAACTTAGATGAAGACTACGAACAGGATGTTGTGACCATCAACTATCTTCAGAGTAAAGACACAAAAGAGATTTGATGCTGACTCGTTACATTCTTAACGTTAACCTAAAGGATGTCGTGACCATCGATTGTCTGCAGAGTGACGACGTAGGATAGGTTTGAGGGAAGGTTTAAGAAGAAACATAGGTTCTTCTTTCACTTCACTGGAATAAGAAACAGAATACTTGCTAACCCACCACCCTTCATGAACAATTGCCTATTGTTCTGAAATCCTTGTTTAACTCAATAGAAGATAGCGAATTTAAAATTGAGAATCAATTTTCATTGCACTATTTGAGCAAAGACATCTCAACTACAAACTCAAGTCAAAGTACCTATCTTGAGTTTGAGGAGGCGTGTTAGAATATATTAGGAAAGTTTTAATTTTACTATAGGGTATTTCTTGTTCAATTTAGATTAATACTATTTCTTGTTTAACTAGGATTAGGTGTATTTCTTGTTTAACTAAGATTAGGATTATTTAACCCTATATAAAGGCATTGCTTTGTACTTAATTGTGCGTGGTGAATGAAACAGTTTTTGTTTATTATTTTAGCAGTTTCTTATCAAAACCAGAAAGAAAAAGAAAAAAAAGCTTGTTAAAGAATACTGCTTATAATCTCTTTCCTAGTTGGTAATATTTAGAGTACTGCTGTAGTTAACAAAAAGCAAACTTTATTAAAAATTATCAAACTGTGAACCTGTTATTTTTCATTATCTTGTGTTTGTGTTTATACTGTTCTTATTTTCTTCAATCTTACAATAAATGCAGTATCTAAGGGAAGAGCTTGCAAGAATAGACGAGAGTTGGGCTACCGCACGTTTTGATTCATTACCTCATGTCGTCCATATTTTGACATCCAAGGATCGTGAAGGTGAAGTTCAAATTCTAAAAGACCAAAATGATATCATTGAGGAGGTAGTGGATGAAGTTGTTCATGCATATCACAGTGGCTTCAACAAAGCAATTCAAAATTATTCCCAGGTTTGTTAATAGTTTTTTCTTCTTCATTGATTTAACTATGTTATTCATCCTTTCTCTTTTTTTATTTATTTATTTATTTATTATTTTTTTGTGAGAGAATTTTGGGTCAGATATTGGTTACTATGATTTGTCTTATTAAGTTTCATGTGACTATTTTTATTTTTCTGAATGGAGTTTTTGGTTCTCAATTTATGGTCGAGCAATCAGAATATTAAATTGCTATTTGCTGTTGTAATTTGGAGGGGATGTTCACATTTTCTTATGAGATTGAGGTTATATTTGGTTTAATTGCTTGAGTTACTGTTGTTTCATCTCTCTCCCCTCTTTTGTTAAGGAGCAAATTATATTGAGCTAAAAGAAAAGTAGCAGTCCATAGAATAAGAAAGAAAACCTAGGAATATACAGTTAAATGGAAAATTCTATCATTCCTGTGGAGATCCAAATTTTGTTAATCCCTCTAGGTCCAGATCTTTTAATCTTTTGTATGTTAACCCTATTGTAAGATTTTATCAACTTATATATTATCATTAGTATGATTATTTTTTTATTTATTAAATGATTAGTCTCTTCCCTTTCCTTTCTAACTAGACTTTCGTAATTAGGGTGTAGAACCCCTTGCTCTTTCTTTTAGGCTTTTCGTTCATCCTCTAGCTCATCTATTCTTTAATAAATTGCTTCTTTAAATAGGATCACACCTTCCCTATTTTCAAGGTCGACTTCCTTCTTGGGGACTCAATATAGTAAAGATTTCTATAGTCGTAAAGTAAGAAATTCATGATTTGATCAAGATTGAAGACCTGTTGGATGACCATCTTTACTGAAGCTATTGGGGGGACTCATCTTTGGTTCTATTTGTTTAATCGTAAGAATCCGTGGTTGAGTGAGAAAGTTTAAGCCTGGTTTTGAGAGCAAATAAAATCGATCACTGAAAGTTGAAGTCCATAGCTTTTCCTAGCCCTCACTAAGTCGAGTTAAGATTGATAGATGGAGATAAGGGAAAGACAAAGCACAAGATCCATTGGAAGTAGAGTTGTTTGACTTTCTCTCTGTCTGAAGGGGAGGGTGTATAATTAATTAAAAAGAAAAGAAAGAATATAAAGCGAACGAGCAATTCCAAAGAATGACCAATGATATTGTAAATATTTATCATATTGAGTTGCCCAAGTCCTATCATATTTCTATGAAGATCTGTATGACTAATGACCTTAGTTTTGTTCTTTTGGACCTGAATTTACCATGAAAATTAAAAATCATTTGAATGATAGCTCAAATGCTTAAGTACCTTATTTGCTCATGTACTAAATTTTATAAAGGAGATCAAAATGTCTGTTTCCTCTGTATTTCCCTTGAAGAAAGTTAGAATTGGCACTGGCATCCTGATTTATCATGAATCATTTCTTTCACTCAGATCTTGAGGTTGTTTAGTGACTCTGCTGAAAGCATCAAGGACTTAAAAGTTGATTTGGCTGAGGCAAAGAAACTTCTTGGCACCCGCAATAAGCAGTTACATCAATTATGGTATCGGTCTGTTACATTACGGCACATAATCTCCCTCTTGGATCAGATTGAAGGCATAGCCAAGGTTTGTTGATTGCTAATTCTAGCCTTCAGATCATTTTTTATTAAATTATAACAAATGGCTGATGATATGATTGAAAATTTGGCTTACATCCTAGTCTTCCACATCACCAGCCTGAACCGCATTGCACTGCTCTCATTGTGCTTGACCTGTGCTTTACTTGTAAAATACACTCCCCCCTCCACAACATAGTGCAAACATATATTTGTTTTCATATTGTACTTGAATTGTAGTTGGTTATTAATGTGTGCATGTGTTTGAAGAGAAGAATTATGGTCCTTTTGTTTCAAAATGTCACCCAGGTTCCAGCTCGAATTGAGAAGCTCATTGCAGAAAAGCAGTTCTATGCAGCAGTTCAATTGCATGCTCAGTCAGCATTAATGCTTGAGCGAGAGGGACTTCAAACGGTTTGTTTCTAACCTTTTCTTCAATGGTTTGGTATTTAATGGTATCTTGATAAGAACCTTTGTGGTTATATTAAACAAAAGGGAATCTTACTGTTGTGTTATCTATTCACATGAAGTTTATTGAACTTTTGATCTCTATTTCATATTTTGAGGACTTTTGGGTTGAAAATAGTAATTTATCCTATATCTGAGTTCCGATAGAAACCATAAAGCTTCAGTTCACCATTTTGCCTTTTAAGAGCACATTTTTGTACATAGCATATTATTGTATAGAGGTTTGTGAACTGCTGATGCAATTGCCAGATCCAAAAGAGGATCCTATTATGGAAGAATTGTAATGCTTCTGCTCGATGATCAGTTGACACCTCTCCTTTCTCCTTAATCCTTCCAGATGTTGATTCAAAGTGTTGGTTTAGGATCTTCAGAGAACTATTGTACTTTTATCCTGCTTGACCGTGCTCCCTACCACTGTCCTGTGGTTTGGAGACAGAACTTTTATGCTTACCATTCATTTGTCTAAAGTTTGAAATATTGGGATACCTACATGTTGTGCATGTATCGTGATACGTTTGATTAATGTTGTGCAGGTTGGTGCTCTTCAAGATGTCCGATCTGAGTTGATGAAATTGTGTGGAACACTGTTTTATAAAGTTTTGGAGGATTTGCATTCACATCTGTACAATAAGGGCGAATATAGGTAGTCAGTTTTGTTTGGGTTCAAACTTCTAACTGTATTCTCTAACTTCAATGCTATTTAATTGACTTGCACCCATTCAATATGTGGAATAATGTTAAAGCTATTCTGATTGATACTCACTCTGGCTGTGTAATTTTACTTAATGTCTTAAGCTGCCATGTCCTCTGCATATTATTGAGGTTACCATCTCAATTATTTTTTTGGATTTGAAAAGAAATTTCGTGGTCAAGAAAGCTTTGTCTTTTCAAGGCTTCTTCAAATAAAATTTGTATATTTCTCTGTCTCTGTATATTGTGTTTGTACATGGGGAAGGAGGTTGAGTTTTCTCTAAAGGTATTCAGAGCATTTGTAGCCAAAACATGAGCTAGTTTCCTTAAAGCTATTTCTTCTATGAAATATATTGGCCCTAAAGGAGAATCATTCCTACAGCTCAGTTGCTTTAAGCATGAATGAAATGGATGATGAAGTTCCAACCACCACAGCTGTTGCGTTTACAACAAGTAATTCACAGTCTCTTTCTAGAAGAACCAGACTGAAAGGTGACAATCAGTTCGGTGTTCATGCACTAGTTGACGGATCATATAGGCCAGTTTCAGTTGATGGAAGGTGAGTTTGAATAATACTTTCTTCCTGCTCTTCTTCTATTTCTTGTCTGTTTATTCTTCAACTTTTCTGCATCTCATGTGCTTTATAAGTGATATCAAGTTAGAACTATGCAAAACTGTATGTGGTAAAATCCTCTAGATTCATTTGTCCTTAAAACGAGAAAATTCTTAAGAAAGTGATAGCCATCGCCTTATGTTCTCCTAGCCATTGGCAGTTGAGAAACCATAAGCCTCTTGCAGAATTTGCCTTTTCCAAGATTTTCACATCATGTTAAATTAATGTAGTAAAAGGTCCAGTATTGTTGGGTTGCATAGATATGCTAGAAGATTGATGCATCTTGGTTATATTTATGAATTTTTAAAAAAAATAAAATTTACATGTATTTTGGTGTGGCAGTTCAACATTTGATGGCTATGATGATTCTTTGGAACCACATGATGAAGCTAGCTTAGATGGTCATGCAACAGGGATCAATGGTGACGTCAAAGTTGTTACTCATCAAACTCCGACATGGCTTGCAAATTCCACTCCAGATGAATTTGTTGTACGTACAGTTTATTGAACTTTTTGAAGTTATAGTTTCATGGTTTCTGGTCTTCCTGGTTAAAGCGCTAGATGGTTTTTTCCTGAATCTAGGAAGCTATCAGAAAAAGTGATGCTCCACTTGACGTGAAGTATTTACAAACCATGGTGGAGTGCCTTTGCAAGCTTGGCAAAGTTGCAGCTGCTGGTGCTATTATATGGTTGGTTGTGTGGCTCTATACTTCTATCCGTTTCTAGTATGATTAGAAAACTTCAGCTTCCCAATGTGCTTTGAGATAGAATCTCAATTTCTTGGGTTCACACACCTAATATTGTCATAATTGACCATGACATTGTTCTCATTTTAACCGTTGACTGTGCTTTTTTAATCGCCACCTGACTGATCGTCAGTCGGGGACTTCTTCGGTTTAAATATAATTTGATCCTCTTACTTTCTAGATATTGGCTGTCATTGAGTAAGAACTGAATGCCTTGATTAATATCTAAACGATTCTTATTTCTCATTGTCTTGATTAATATACTGCTTGCAGAACTAATTATACAAATTGCATTCCTTGATTAATATGTAAATTATTCTGATTCGTAATTGGCATGAGTAATACTACAAGCACAACAAATTATACAAATTGATATGATAGTGTTATATTATTGTCACAATAAATTTATTTTGTTATTTTTTACTATTTTACTATTTTTTTACCACATCAATAATGTATCTCAATAATTCTTTTGTTCTTTCAAATAGGAGAGATGGCTGAGTGGATTGAAGCATTTATATTGTATAGTTTGTATTGTTAGTTCATGTAGCATTGTTGCTTATTGTTTGTTTGTTTTGTGGCAGCCAAAGATTGCGACCAACAATTCATGACATTATAACATCAAAGATTAAAGCTCGTGCAGAATTCATAAATTCTGCAAGGTCTGGCATTGGTCAGGCCACTCAAACTGGTACCACTGGTCTTAATTTTATGAAGGGACATTTAGAAAGCTATCGGATGCCAAAACAGAAGCGTCAGAATGGGATAGCTCTTAGTGGGACACTATTGGCAGTGAGCCCTGTCTCAGCTGTAATGGCCCCCATGGGAAAAGCACAAGCTGCAGCAAAAGAGCTTCTCGATTCAATTTTGGATTCTGTTGTCAGGATATTTGGTAAGATGCTGAATTGTCATATTATTACTACTTCGACAGTGATATTGAACTTGGCAGCTGTAATTTTTCAGAGAACCATGTTGTTGTTGGAGAGCTTCTGGAGTCTAAGTCCAGCCAACAAGACATAAACACACTCAAGTCAATGATAACAGATGCAAACTGGAACCCAGACTCTGAAACATCAGTTACTGGCGGCTATAGTATTGGCTTTTCCTTGACAGTTTTACAGGTAGTCTTTCTGGTAGCATCCACTAATTGGTAGTCTGCTCCATACAATTATACATTGTGGCCTGATCCCTCTAGTCTTCTTCTTCAGTTTCCTCTTTGAACTTGCTTGTTGTTTTCTCAAAATTATGTGGTGCAGAGCGAATGCCAACAACTCATCTGTGAGATTCTGCGAGCAACTCCTGAAGCTGCATCAGCAGATGCTGCTGTACAAACAGCTAGGCTTGCTAGTAAGGCTCCTTCCAAAGAGAGGAGGCAAGTAATTTTAGTTTCATAGCCAGTGATAATAATATCTTCCAGTCATGCTTTTTTCTCTGTTACTGTCAACAACTCAACGTCAGGCTCTTTTTTTTTTTTTTTTTTTCATTTTCTTATTTCCTTTCAATCATTGCTGTATATTTTTCCTTGTGTTCTTGCCTATGAAGTAAGGCACTAAGTGAAAAATTGTCTAGAAAGCATCATTAATGATAGTCCCAACAGAACATGTTCTGTTCTATTCTTGATAATGTGGCCTTTTTATGATGTTTCTACCAAAAAGAAAAAAAGAAAACAGTGAGAAAATGAGGGTCTTTTGTGGTATGAAAAGGTGAAATTGAGGTTCCCAATGGTAGATGTGTTGAAACAAGTTTGGAAGTATAATATGGCTGAGGATTCAATTGTTGTGATAGTGACATGTTGATGTGATAGTGGTGGTTTGGTAACCATCACGAGTTTCTTTCATTGGGGGAGATATCACATGCTGCAAGAGGAGATGGTGATGGAAGCAGTGATGTAGTATTGAAGGATCACTGGAGGAGAACATAGCTACAAAGTGGCAAGCTTATGTGCCTCATAAAGTACCAAAAGGTACAATAGAACCCTCAAATTGAAAGGGAATTCAATCAGGTGGTCATTTTTGGCACTTAGGCAGTCGTATTAGAGGTGGAATACATTTCTGAGGAGTAATCAATAATTTAATGACTTTTTTCATCAAAATGCTTAGGTTTTTACATAATTCTTTCTGTTTTTTCATTGCTTAACACCTCTTTCTCTGTTTCTTACCCAGTAAATAAAAGATATTTGTCTAATTCTTCTATCATTTGTGTGTTTGTTCATTTGCATGCAACCTCTTGTTCCACATCTTCATAATGAATTGAAATTGTAAAATGTAAAATGTATATTTTAGTATCTTTTCATTTCCTTTTGTTTTTCTGTTCTATTAGGTCAACTTCTCATATCACTTACTGCATCTAGCTACCCTTTGATGCATTTATTACCATCCCATTAGATCTCTCTTAGCTTTTATACAATCATGAGGCATTGACATTGATAAGTTACAGGGATGGCTCAGAAGATGGTCTTACATTTGCATTTCGCTTCACAGATGCTTCTATATCAATTCCTAATCAAGGTACAGATTTCTTCCATTTTCTGCTTTTTCATTAAAGAAATTGTACTTTTTCTGGGTGTTCTTTCTTTTTGGTTTGTGTTATTTTTTTATTAGATTCTTGGCTATTGATGATTGTAATATAGATGGATGGGCGTAAGTTTATCACATTGGAATGGCCATGTAAAATTTTTGTGGCTACGAATATGGCGCTGTTTATGGCAAATATGATACACTGGTTGAATTATGATTGTCTATGGTGTCTGGAGTCTTTGAGGATGATTGTAGTGGCTAATCTAATTGGGATTTTATGATGGCTTATATGCACTACCTTATGTCTAGATCATGCTTGTGGCTCACTGCATGAAGGAAACCCAGGTAAAGGTGTAAAACCTTCCTTATCTAAAATTTGATGTGATTGTGGGGCATGTCGCTTACTGTATCCAGACTTCTGTAGGTTGTGACTTACCAAATGTAGGATTGATGACCTTTTGACCCAAACAGTTTCATGAAAATATGTCAGTTTCAAGGATTACTTGCTTTTTATCCATTTTTAATCAGTTCCAAACTGATCAGTGATCATGCTGATTTGGTGACATTCGACATTTCAGTAAGTAATCCTGTGAAATGATTGTTCTTGTTAGACCTTTTTACCAAAATTTTCCTTTTTTTTTTTTCTCTAAAATTCATTTTTTTTCATTATTCTTTCCTGCAGTCATTTTAGGCGTTCCTTGCAATTTTTTTAACAGTTTGCTTTATTTCCTTCAATTTCTTTTAAGCTACCTTCTGGATTGTATTATTAATTTTTATGGTATACTGTATCATTCATTATCTAGGAGTTGATCTCATTCGCCAAGGATGGAGTAGGAGGGGTCCTAATGTGTTACAAGAAGGTTATGGGACTGCTGCTGTCTTGCCTGAGCAAGGCATGTATCTTGCAGCATCTATATACCGCCCTGTTATTCAGGTCTGGGGACTGTTTTAGTTCAAGGTTTCAAGCTTGATATATTGCCTATTCAATGTGGGTTTTCTATTTCTTGTTTTCTGATCTGATTTGCTTTGCAGTTTACGGATAAGGTTGCTTCAATACTGCCAACAAAGTACTCCCAACTTGGGTAATTCTGAAAACAATTATGCCCTTTTCTAGTTGAATAGGTGTACGTCAGGAGAAAAATCAATTTGAATGAACATATTTGCATACATGACCATCTATGAGAATGAGACAATCTATTTTGCTTTTTTTTCTCTGTTCCATTTTTCATATCTCAAATTTTATGTAGCAAGTAACTGAATGGTTGCTTGGGATGAGAAATGAGATGCCAAGGTGAAAAAGTACCTTTTAGCATATGCTATTTATTGATATTGTTGCTGTGTACTAGTCCTAGCATATAAATCTGTGAAACAAAAATGATGGCACCATGTTTGGAAAAATCGGCTTTCGATTTTTTTCCTTTTCCTTTCCTTTATTTTAAAATTTAAAAAATGGGCTTCACAGCCTGGATATAAAGGTTGGGGCTAAGCTCATCTTGGCCTGGTTACTCCAGTCAAGGCAAGACCTGCTCCTTGGCTTTGAAAACTACACCCTGGCTATGTGAGCCTGGCTGTTATGCCGACCCTAGTTCACTGAGATTGAATAGTGTAGCAGCTATATCTTTCAAATGGCTTCTCTGTTTACATATTAAAAGTATATTTGGGACTTTGTGTTTCTACTTAACCCTAAAAGTATGATAGATAGAGTGTTTGATGACAACTAACTTTTACAACCACATATTTTCTCTTTTATATTTGAGGTCTAACTATTCTTTCTTGTTGTAGTTGTTGCTTCATAGACACACTACCTTAATCCCAAACATGCTGTTTAAATTCCATTCCCTCTTCTTTCTTCTTGTTCTTTGATGCTGTTTAAGTAGAGATTTTGTGTGCATGTGTTTACATGGAGTACTTTACATATTGTACCCTTTGGCTTTTTATTGTTCTCTAGCTCTGTAATAACCTCTTGTTTGAAGTTGGTTGTGTAATATTCATAGATCCTTATGATGGGTATGTGCATGGACAATATTGGTTCCTTGTTTTTTTTCTTTTCTATTGAACTACCTGGCGTATACTCAACTATTGCTATTCTTGTAAGATGAAATTTAGTTTGTATGTGGTTGATGCAACTATTCCTCTTAGGTTATGTTCATTTGATATTGATGGTTTTTGACTTCGTAAAACTGCAGGAATGATGGATTGCTAGCATTTGTGGAGAACTTCGTGAAAGACCATTTTTTACCTACTATGTTTGTCGATTACCGGAAAGGCGTTCAGCAAGCTATATCAAGCAAGTTCAATAAACTATATAATCTCAGTTTTTCCGTTGCAATCCTTTTGGAGATCTAATCTCTCATTAAATTACTATTCCTGTAATGTTGTAGCTTGAACACTAGTCAGCATAATATCCAACTTATTGGTACTTCAGTTTTACCTTTATAGCAAGACAGGGAGTTCATTATTCCATAGATTAAAGGCATCACATATAGGCTTGTCACTAATATATGTTGATAATAGTGAAAATTAAATATAACATATCATCTTAAACATTTCGATAGGATCAAAAATTTCCTTGAGCAATCCGCATAATATATATTGGTAGCTGAGGAATAATTGAATCTTGCTTCTTTTTGTGATGCATAATGCTATGTAACTATCTATTTCATTTAACTCCTTTGTAAAATTCTGACTTCCAGAGGCATTCTAACAGGTCCTGCTGCATTTCGGCCACGGGCACATACTGCCACAACTTATGTTCCTTCAATTGAGAATGGTCGTCCTGTCTTACAGGGACTTTTGGCAATTGATTTCTTAGCAAAAGAGGCAAGCATAGATTCTATTTCTATTTTTATTTTAAACTAAAGTAGAGACTAATGTATGTTAAACACACAGGAGAGTGAATATTAATTAACTATTAAGTTGTTAAATTTCTTAATTAAATTTGTTGCCTTTTTTCCAGTGTTCCATAATTTCTCTTTTTTCTTTCTTAATCTCGGCTTTGTCTACTAATTCTAGCGAATCCCTTCCACTACTTCCCTCCCTCCCTCCCTCCCTCTTATGCATAGTATACGTTTTTTATTGACTATAGTCTTCATCTCTTGACCATAAAAATTCATAGTTTGTTTAATAATTGCATGTTCATCAATTTATAATCATAATGCTCTAAATGGCAAAATTTGACTTTAGTTAACTTTTCTAAATTCATTGAAGTTTCCTTCGTATGATTTTTTCATATAATAATATTTTTGTTCTAATAATGCCTCATAAAATGAAGTGGTTGGTTTGAAAGTTTTCTTTTCTGTTTTTTTTCCCTGAATATTAATTATTATATTGTCAGCTGTATCTAATTTTCTATTATATTATATCTGCTGAAGGTGCTTGGTTGGGCACAAGCTATGCCTAAATTTGCCACCGATCTTGTGAAGTATGTGCAAACTTTCTTGGAGCGAACATATGAAAGATGTCGGACTTCATACATGGAGGTATGACCATTTGTTCTATTCCCTAATTGCTTAGAAATTATAATATCCCTACAACTGTTCTCTTTTGTAGTTTCTATGTTGTTTTGTGTTGTTCATTTTGCTTACTTCAACTTGTGATTTGTGTTCAAGTATTACATATTTAAGTTGTTCATATCTATTAAGATCCTGATTACACTTGAGCAATGAACCTGGAATCGTTGCTACTAATACTTCTGTCTGTGACAGAATCTTTAAATATTTTTGCTCTAAAGTCATCTAGATATTCAAGTAATTTATTGATGTGGATCCACAGTTAACTAAGGGTAATTTGTGGTGCAAGTCAGCTAAAACAGAGAGCAAGATGCTTAAGATATCTTACCCATCATCACTGATTTACTAATTTTTTGTGGGGGCAATTCTGTGTGAATACTGACCACTTAAAGAAGATACCAATGTAATAGAAAGAAATAGTGAACAATAAGCTTGCATGAGAGACATCCTGACTGGTCCATGACATATTATGAGAAATTATTAGGTGGAGACAGTTGAGTCGAGATAATGACTTTGTTTGTGGAACTCCCTTGGGGGAGGAATGAGTTTGGATGGAGACCTCAGTTTTTTGTTAAGGGGAAAGTGAAGGAATGTTCTCCCCTCCTACCTTCTTATATCACTAAGTATCACTGAAATAACATTGCTATTACGATTTTACCACTTATCTTTCTTGTTCTGCCACCTCTTCCAAACACAGAAATATTGAGATATTTTGTCTCCTATTTTTAATTTACCTTCTTGCAATTGCTTTCCTCTTCTTCTCCGTTGCTCCCAACAGGGAATGTACATGATACTGGGAAGTAATGATGCATATAGTTTAAGGGTTTCTGGTGAACATATCATGGTGACAATTATGGTGATGTCACATGAGGACAGTGAAGGAAGACAAGTACATGATATGGGGAAGCAATGATATAGATGCACAACTATCAACCTATAATGTATATAAATGAAATAAATAAATAATTTTTGATGTGTCTAATTATTATTGCAATAAATATTATCAACTTGTGGTTCGTTGCTTATGTGTCTATGTGGAATATCGTTTGTTATGAGTTTCATTTGTTCATTAATCACTTTGGTTACATTGCAGGCAGTTCTTGAGAAGCAGAGTTATATGCTTATTGGTAGGCATGATATTGAAAATTTGATGCAACTTGAGCCGGCAAGTGCATCTTTACCAAATGGTCAGTTGGAAAATGGTAGTATAAATGATGCTCAAACTGTCAAAGTTGAATCAGAACTGAGTGAATTATTCTTGAGTTTGCGGCCAATCAAGCAGGTATGTATGTACAGTGGGTGCTTGTCTTTTAGTTTCATATTAGAAGTGCTGTCTGAGTCTTAAATTACTGGCATTTATTCTACTTGAATGTCTAATCTTTTGTCTTAGCTTTTTAGCCTTCTATTTCTTTTGCGTCAAAGGCTGTTAGATCTGGACTTCCAAACAGAATTTGACACGTATAGTCTTGCTATTAAACTAGTTTTCACCAAACTTACTTCTGTGTCTGTTTTGCAGGAGAATTTAATTCGAGATAATAACAAACTAATTTTGTTGGCATCCCTGAGTGATTCATTGGAGTATCTTGCTGAATCAATTGAAAGGCAGGTTCTTTTATATGGCTGCAAACATTGTCATATACCATTCTTATGCAAATATCTCTGTCTATAACTTAACATGACGATATGGGGAGTGATTATGTCAGTGAGAAATGTAAACTCCTAAAAATGTGTGAGTTTTTGTCTATGCATGCCAAATTGTTATATTAGCTTTAACTTATGGTTGTAATTGAGTGCGTAGCATAGCTTAAATCCTCCCAGGATGATCTGGCTTCTTTTGCTTTAAGATGTAACTAACGTTAGCACTGAGGACATTCATCAAATTGATGAACCAATTGGAGGTATTAGCTGATACACTTCATTGAGGCTATGACCTTGTCTTAGAATTTAAGATTTTATGTTTCTTAGATTCTTTCATTCTACTTTCAGTACTTTGTGCTTTCACTCATTTACATGATAGCATGGTCCCAGCTGCTTGATAAAGTAGTTGTATGCAGATTGCAGTGTTGTTGATACCGGATTGGATTCCAAACTCTGTTAACTGTATGTTTGGCATACATTTGGTAATATCGTGTTAAAGATCCATCATGTGTTAGCGTAAAATGTCCTCCAGATTGCCATTCTGAAAAACGTTGGATTTGTTACATGTGTAACCATATACTTTAAGACTTACCCAACTATCCTGCTTCAGGCTGGTTATGAGTGCAGCTGTATTTCTAAGTTGTGGGAAGTTTCAAGAGTCTTGTCTTGGTGGCTTTTTATGGTTACTGCTCATGTTTAAGCTGGGCAGATACCTTTTGTTGACCATACAGGGTTCATTTCCTCTTGGGCTTTTTGACCGTGACATTGAGGAATCCAACCATAAAATGCCTGGATTTTGCAAATAAATCATTAAGACACATCTATCAAAGATGCGTACTTATGACCGTTATATATGCCTATTAGAAAAGAGGATTTTGAAAAGAAAGAGCTATACAGCCTTTTTTTTTTATTCTTCTCTATTTTGTCTATTACACTCTAGGCAATATATACAAGATATCTAAATAAGGAAAGAAGCTAAAAAAGGAATAAAATCATACATCCTTAATTTACAGCTCTAATTATGGAAAGGACAGAAAATAATAATAACAGGAGATAATTGATAGTAATAAAGATGCCAGTTATTAGTCAACTCTTAATTATCCAATACTCTCCCTCAAGTTGGTGCATAGATGTCTATCATACCCAACTTGCTAATAAGAGATTCATAATTAGCTTTGAACAATTCCTTTGTGAGAATATCTGCTATTTGTTGTGAAGATGGTACAAATGGCATACAAATAACTCTCCCTTCAAAATTTTCCTTTATGAAATGTCTATCAATTTCAATATGTTTTGTTCTGTCATATTAAACCGGGTTCTTTGCAATGCTAATAGCTGCCTTGTTATCACAATACAGTTTCATAGGTATAGTTGAAGGTCTCCTTAGCTCTTCTAGAACCCGTTTCAACCATATCATTTCACAAATCCCATGAGCCATTGCCTTGTATTCTGCCTCAGCACTACGATGGGCAATCACACTTTGTTTTTTGCTTATCCACGTCACTAAATTCCCCCACATAAATGTGCAATAGCTTGAAGTTGATTTTCTATCTGTAATAGATCCTACCCAATCTGCATTTGTATATGCTTCAATGCTTCGTTGGTAATTTTTTTTGAAGAACAGACCTTTCCTCGGAACTCTTCAAATACCTTAGAATTCGGTACACAGCTACAAGGTGCTGCGTACGAGGAGAATGCATGAATTGGCTCAAAAGACTGACTACAAATGCAATATCAGGCCGTGTATGGGACAAGTAGATAAGCTTTCCAACCAATTTTTGATATCGAGTTGTATCCATTGGCTTACCTTAGCTATCTCCAAGCTTCTGATTTGGATCAATAGGAGTCTCTGCAGGACGACAACCACTCATTCCTGTTTCTTTGATTAGGTCAATAACATATTTCCTTTGTGAAACTGCTATCTCTTTCTTTGATCAAGCTATCTCCATTCCAAGGAAATACTTTAATGCTCCCAAATCTTTAATTTCAAATTTAGAAGCCAGGCATTGTTTTAATTGATCCATCTCAATTGTGTCATCTCCAATTAAAATGATATCAACTATATAAACTATGAGAATGGCTATCTTCCCATTAGTGGAGTGTTTTGTAAACATGGTGTGATATGTCTGTCCTTGAGTATATTCTTGACCCTTTATAAATTGGGTGAACTTTTCAAACCAGGCTCTTGGTGACTGTTTCAACCCGTACAAGGACTTCTTCCATTTACATACCTTTGCTCCAAACTTCTTTTCAAAGCTCGGTGGTAGATCCATGTAAACTTCCTCCTCCAAGTCACCATTAAGAAATGGATTCTTCACATCTAGCTGTTGTAGGGGCTAATCAAGATTAGCTACAATTGATAGAAGCACTCTTACTGTGTTTAACTTTGCCACAGGTGCAAAGGTTTTGAGGTAGTCTATACCATATGTTTGAGTAAAACCTTTAGCCACCTTGTATCTTTCAAGGAAACTGTTCTTTTATCTTTTGGCAGATCTATTATCTCCCATGTTTCATTTTTCTCAAGAGCTCGCATTTCTTCCAAAATAGCTTCTTTCCACTCAGGAATATGTAAAGTATCCTGCACATTTTTTGAAATCTCCACATTAGACAAGTGTGAGGTAAACATAGAGAAAATAGGTGACCAATTTTTGTAAGACAAATTTTCACATGGGATACTTGGTACAACTTCTGACACCTTTACGAACAGCAATAGGAATATTAAGATCTAATATCTTTGGTTCAAAATTAGGTAAACTGACTTGGACAGGTTCAAGATGAATGTTACCTGAATTTTCAGTGGAGTTTTGAACAATCTGTGGTTCAGATTCTTGACATTGCTCAGAGGCATTAGTCTCATTTCTTTGAATTTGTTTCCGCCTTGAGTAAACCATAAGTTCTGTTGTACCTTTTGTTCCTCCATTGCTGTTTTTATCAAGATTATGAGATGATTTTATAGATTTTGGACCCAGATTTTCATTGTCTAAAACACTAGATTCTGTATTTATAAAAAAATTTGGTTCATCATATTCAAAAT
>JAVXUL010000009.1:9994112-10031878 GCA_035590515.1 Trichilia minutiflora
CTTTTTGCAAAAGCCAAGCCACTGATAATAGCTTTTGTTAAGTGCTCTCTGAAATGTACGTCATGCTTTTCTTTTCGCAAAAGCAATTTAATTTGCAATCTATTTAATCTATTTAGCTCCAACAAGAGTTACATAACAAAAATCAGTTAAGTGAAGTCTAGAAATGTCAAGGACTCGTGTATCATTCTGTATATTTTCGGGTTCCCCTCCATCTCTATAGCTACTTTGAAATTTTTCTCCATGATAAACCCATATACGATATGTAGGTGAAATTCCAAATTGGTGTAAATGATAACTAACAACATCTAAGGTATGTGTCAGCATATTTAAGCATCTCATGAATGGACAACGAATGCAATTAGTTGCATCTGTACATTTTTTTGCTGCTTCCAAGAATGAACGGATCCCATCAAGATACTCATGCGATAGTCTATCTTCAAGTTGCATCCAATTCTTATCCATGCTAAACTCCTAACATCATTATTCAACATTGTTTCAATAAAATATATGAAATTAAAAACATGCAAGATACTCACAGGTTATCTTATTTTATTAGATAGCTATTAGATAGAATTTTATTTCATTCAATTAAATTTTTAAGTAATATAATATACCTAACTGATTGTACTTATTATTTCAACAAGGTGAATTTTCAATCATATTAGCTGTCTTCATCCTACTTGTCTATTTACTACGAACATCAAACCTGAAATGTCACTTTAAGCAGCATGCATTGTAAATAGACAATTTACTTGCTTCCTTTTGTCTTATATTTTTCTAAAGCTTTCCAGATATTGGTGCCTGGTAATATGTTCAACAGCATCAGCATGCATTTTTTTAGTAACCACCAGGTGATGATTTTTATATCTTCTTTTAGTTGTAAATCATTTTTTAATGTATTCAATTTTCACTTTTATTGTTTGGTTTCAATTGTTGGCTTTGTTCTTAACAAGAATTATAATTCAAAATTACTGAAATGCATAAAGTTACAAGAATCATGAACTTATCGTACTTGGGAGATAGTGATAAAAAATTATGTTATAGTCATTTATGATGGGTGGTCTAAGAATAAATGTTTGATTAATTTAGTCAATCTCTGCCCACTGTTTTCTTTAGTTACAGACTTGCTAATTTATTAATGTCATAGCTCTAAAAGTTATTATGCTTGCGTTGGAGAGAGTACTCATGCTTACCAGAGTCCTTCTAAAGATCTGCCAGACATTAACAACCGTTTCAATGGGTAATTTCTTCCTTCAACATTGTACGGTTTTAGAAAGGTTCAACTTTATTTGTTTAGTAAATTCTTCGCATTGTTCCAACATCAAGAGTCATCAACAATGAAAATATGTCAGTTTCAAGGATTACTTACTTTTTATCTATTTTTAATTATTTCCAAACTGATCAGTGATCATACTGATTTGGTGACATTCGAGGTTTCAGTAACCAAAAATATTTTTTCTTTTTTCCTTTTTTTCTCTAGAATACATTTTTTTCATTATTCTTCCTGCAGTTATTAGGTGCTCCATCTTGCAATTTTTTTTAACAGATTACATTATTTCCTTTAATTTCTGACAAGCTACCTTCTGGATTGTTTATTAATTTTTATGGCATACTGTATCATTCATTATCTAGGAGTTGATCTCATTCGGCAAGGATGGAGTAGGAAGGGTCCTAATGTGTTACAAGAAGGTTATGGGACTGCTGCTGTCTTGCCTGAGCAAGGCATGTATCTTGCAGCATCGATATACCGCCCTGTTATTCAGGTCTGGGGACTTGTAGTTCATGGTTTCAAGCATGGTATATTGCCTATTCAATGTGGGTTCTCTATTTCTTCTTTTCTGATCTGATTTGCTTTGCAGTTTACGGATAAGGTTGCTTCAATGCTGCCAAAAAAGTACTCCCAACTTGGGTAAGTCTAAAAACCATATTGCCCTTTTCTAGTTGAATAGGTGTATGTCAGGGGAAAAATCAATTTGTGTGATCATGTCCACAAATATGACCAACTATGAGAACTAGACCATCTATTTACTTGTTTTTCTCTCTTTCTTTTTTCATATCTCAACTTCTATTTAGCAGAAACTGAATGGTTGCTTGGGCTGAGAAATGAGATGCTAAGGTGAAAATATGTGTTTTATTTATTGACATTGTTACTGTGTACTAGTCCTAGTAAATAAATCTGT
Source organism: Trichilia minutiflora (assembly GCA_035590515.1). Lineage (NCBI taxonomy): Eukaryota > Viridiplantae > Streptophyta > Magnoliopsida > Sapindales > Meliaceae > Trichilia > Trichilia minutiflora. The sequence goes on from JAVXUL010000009.1 coordinate 9,996,293, forward strand.
GAAACAAAAAATGATGGCAGTTTATTCCAAAAAATGGACTTCTGATTTTTTTTCTTTTTCCTTTTATTTATTTTAAAATTTAAAATATGGCCTTTAAAGTCTGGTTGTGAAGCTCAGGCTTAGCCCATCCTGGCCCAGTTACCACAATTCAGGCCAAGGCCTGCACCGGGGCTTTGAAAAATACACCCTGGTTAGGTGTGGCCTGGCTGTTTTGCCAACCCTAGTTCGCTGAGATTGAATGGTGTAGTGGCTATATCTTTCAAATGGTGGCTTCCTATTAAAAGTATGTTTGGGACTGTTGTGTTTCTATTTAACTCTAAAAGCACGATAGTTATAACTTATAAGTGTTTGATAACCCCGGATTTACACTTGGAACCACTCATTTTCACTTTTATGTTTGACATCTAATTATTCTTTCTCACTATAGCTGTGGCTCCAAAGCCACAGCTTCTCAATCCCAAACATACTGTAAATGCCATTCCCTCTTTTTTTGTTCTTCTTCATTGATGCTGTTTAATTAGAGATTTTGTGTGCATATGTTTATGTACAGTATTGTTACGTATTTGTATCTTTAGGCTCTTTATTGTTCTGTATTTGATAGTCTCTGTAATAATCTCTTGTTTGAAGTTGGTTGTGTAATAGTGTAGGATCTCTATGACAGGTATATGCGTGGACAATATTGGTTCCTTGTTTTTATCTTTTCTGTTGAATTATCTGGCATATGTTTCAATTTTTGCTAATCTTTTAAGATCAAATTTAGATTTTACATGGATATAGCAGCCATTCCGCTTAGGTTATGTTCATTTGATTTTGCTGGTTTTTGACTTCATAAAACTGCAGGAATGATGGATTACTAGCATTTGTGGAGAACTTCGTGAAAGACCATTTCTTACCTACAATGTTTGTAGATTACCGGAAAGGTGTTCAGCAAGCTATATCAAGCAAGTTCAATAAACTATATAATCTCAGTTTTTCCATAACAATCCTTTTGGATCTCTAATCTTTCATTAAATTGCTATTCCTGTAAACTTGTAGTTTGAACACTATTTGGCATAATATCCAACTCATTGGTATTTTAGTTATGCATTTATCAGTAGCCAAGACAGGAAGTTCATTACTCCATAGATTAAAGGGATCGCATATAGGCATGTCACTAATATATGTTGATTATAGTGAGAATTAAATATAACATATCATCTTAAACATTTTGATAAAATGAACAATTTCCTTGAGCAATCCACATAATATATACGGTTGGTTAGAAACTGAATAATTGAGTCTTGCTTGTATTTTGTGATGCATAATGCTATGTAACTATCTATTGCATTTAACTCCTTTATAAAATTCTGACTGCCAGAGGCATTCTTACAGGTCCTGCTGCATTTCGGCCACGGGCTCATACTGCGGCAACTTATATTCCTTCAATTGAGAAGGGTCGTCCTGTCTTACAGGGGATTTTGGCAATTGATTTCTTAGCAAAAGAGGCAAGCTTAGATTATGTTTCCTATTTTATTTTAAACTAAAGTAGACACTAGTGTATGTTAAACACACAGGAGGGTGAAGATTTATTAATGATAAAATCTATTAAGTTGTTAAATTTCTTAATTAAATATGTTGCCACTTTTTAAGTGTTCCATTATTTCTCTTTTTTCTTTCTTAATCACTTCTTTGTCTGCTAATTTTTAGCGAATCCTTCTCCTGCTTCCCTGCCTTCCTCCCTCTTATGCATAGTATAAGTTTCTGATTGACTACAGTCTTCACCTCTTGACCATGAAAATTCATTGTTTGTTAAATAATTGTATGTTCATCAAGTTATAATCATAATGCTCTAAATTGCAAAATTTGAGTTTAGTTAACTTTTCAAAATTAATTGAAGATTCTTTCATATGATTTTTGTGTATAGTAATACCTTATTATGTAAAACTTTTGTTCTCATAATGCATCATAAACTGCAGTGGTTGGTTTGAAAGATTTTCTTTTTTTAGAAAACTAAATTATTGAATGTTAATTGTTATAGAGTCAGCTATATCTAATTATTTATTATTTTCTGCTGTAGGTGCTTGGTTGGGCTCAAGCTATGCCTAAATTTGCTACTGATCTTGTGAAGTATGTGCAAACTTTCTTGGAGCGAACATATGAAAGATGTCGGACTTCATATATGGAGGTATGACCATTTGTCTGTTCTATTCCCTAATTGCTTAGAAGTTATAATATCCATACAACTGTTCTCTTTTGTAGTTTCTGTGGTGTTTTGCGGTGTTCATTTTGCTTATTCAACTTGTGATTTATGTTCAAGTAATTTTGTTTACGTATATAGGTTGTTCATATCTATTAAGACCTTGGTTACACTTGAGTAATGAAGTGTTTGTGTTTGCGGGCATGGAATCATTGCTACTAATACTTCTCTGAGTGACAGAATCTCTGAATATTTTACTCAAGTCATCTGGATGTTCAAATAATTTATTGATGTGGAGCACCATTAAATAAGGGTTATTTGTTGTGCAAGTGAGCTAAAACCGAGGGCAAGATGCTTAACATATCTTACTCTTCATCAATGATTTACTAATTTTATGTGGGGGCTATACTGTTGGAGTACTGACCACTTAAAGAAGACACTATGTAATAGAAAGAAATATTGAACAATAATATTGCGAGAGAGACAGGCTGACTGGTCCATAACATTTTTTGAGAAATTATTAGGTTTCCCTGATACAAAAATTGGAGATGATAACTACTGAATTCACCAGAAAATTGAGAAAATGATCTCTGTGTGGAGACAGTTGAGTCAAAATAATGACTTCGGTTGGTTGGATGGAATAGTGGAAAGAGGATTCCTCATTTCCTTGGGGGAGGAAAGAGTGAGGGTAGAGACCTTGGTTTCTTATTTTTAGGAAGTGAAGGAAGTGAAGGAATGTTCTCCACTCCTACCTTCTTATATCAATAAGTATCAATGAAAATAACATTACTATTACAATTTTACCACTTACCTTTCCTGTTCTGCCACCTCTTCCAAACACACAGAAAGATTGAGATATTACATCTCTTATTTTATCTTCCCTTGTGGCAATTGTTTTCCTCTTCTTCTCCATTGCTCCCAACAGGGAATGTACATGATACTGCAAAGTAAAGATACATATAGGTTAAGAGTTTCTGGTGAACATATCAGAGTGGCAATATCGGTGATGCCTCATGAGGACAGTGAAGAAAGGCAAGTTCATGATACTGGGAAGCAATGATACAGATGCACAACTATTAACCTATATGGGATATAAATGAAGACAGAAATAAATAATTTTGGGTCTAATTAATATTACCATAAATCTTATCAACTTGTGATTTGTTGCCTATTTGTCAATGTGGAATATCATTTGTTATGAGTTTCATTTGTTCATTAATCGCTTTGGTTACATTGCAGGCAGTTCTTGAGAAGCAGAGTTATATGCTTATCGGGAGGCATGATATTGAGAAATTGATGCGACTTGAGCCAGCAAGTGCATCTTTGCCAAATGGTCAGTTGGAAAATGGAAGTAGTACAAATGATGCTCAAACTGCCACAGTTGAATCAGAACTGAATGAATTATTCTTGAGTTTGCGGCCAATCAAGCAGGTATGTATGTGGAGTGGGTGCTTGTCTTTTTGTTCTATATTGCAAGTGCTTTCTCAGTCTTAAATTACAGGCATTTATTCTACTTGAATGTCTAATCCTTTTTCTTAGCTGTTTAGCCTTTTATTTCTTACTCGCCAAACACTGCTAGAACTGGAATTTCCAGACAGAATTTGACAGTCTTGCTATTAAGCTAGTTTTCATTAAACTTGCTTCTGTGTTTGTTTTGCAGGAGAATTTAATTCGAGATGATAACAAACTAATTTTGTTGGCATCATTGAGCGATTCATTGGAGTATGTTGCTGAATCAATTGAAAGGCAAGTCCTTGCATATGGCTGCAAACATTGTCATATACCATTCTTTTGCAAAACATCTCTGGCTATAAATTAATGCGAGGATGTGGGAGTGGTTGTCTTAATGAGAAACATAAACTCCTAGAATGTGTGAATTTTGTCTATGTGTGCCAAATAGGTATATAAACTTTTGCTTATGCCCTGTATTTAGGACGTACGATAGCTTTTGTCCTCCCTGGATGATCAGGCTTCTTTTTCTTTGAGATGTAAATAATGTTAGCATGAGGACATCCATCATATTGATGAACCAATTGGACATTCATCATTCTACTTTCAGCACATTGTTCTTTCACTCATTTAGATGGCAGCATGGTATCAGCTGCTTGATAAAGAAATTATATGCAGACTGCAGAACTGTAATACTGGATTGGATTCCAAACTATGTTAAACGTATCTTTGGCATAGATTTTGTACTATCCTGTTAAAGATCGGCCACTTGTTAGCTTAAAATGTCCCTTTTATATGTGGGTTCCTGGATTGCCATTCTGGAAAATGTTGAATTTGTTACCTGTGTAACCATATACTTCAAGACCTACCCAACTATCCTGCTTCAGGCTGGTTATGAGTGCAGCTGTATTTCTAAGTTGTGGGATGTTTCAAGAGTCTTCCCTAAGTTCCCTTGGTGGCTTTATGGTTACTGTTCATGTTAAGCTGTGGCAAATAGCTTTTGTTGGCCTTACGGTTCATTTCCTCTTGGACTTTTTGACCGTGGCACTCAGCAACCCCACCATAAAATGATCGGAGTTTTGCAAATAACTGATTAAAACATATCTATCTAAGATGCTGACATCATTACTGTTATGTATGTCCTTGTACTGTCCATTGTCCAATGAATTGTGAAAGCAGCATATTTGGATCATTCACCCTTCAAACCCCCGCACAGAAGACATAGTATTCTATCAATTACCCCATAGAACATGTTTGGGTGCCCCTTTAATATCTGTTCCCTATTTGTTTCTACTGTATTCATGGTTTGGTTTGCTTCTTACTGCCAGTCATTAGTTGCTATTATAGGAATTGCACCAATTTGGACCCTACAAAATATGCTACTTGATTACAAAATATTTTTTGTTAAAACACATTATTAGCACTTCTAATAGCTGCGTGAGGGGTTTCTTTTTCAGTATCAAAAACAGACTGGGACGAGCCACTCTAAAAGCATCAAATCAAATAGAAGAGAGTAGCAAGCAGCATCACAATCAATCAAGCAGTGCACCTACTAGGGATTTGGCATCCTTTGCAGATGAATATAGAAAATTGGCAATTGATTGCCTTAAAGTTTTACGTGTAGAGATGCAGCTTGAAACAATCTTTCATATACAGGTTTGTGAAACCTATGTAATTAAATGAATAACTCTCCTCAATCGGATGTGAGATTCTTAAGAAAATTCAGTTGAAGAGATATCCTTAGTTCACTGCCCATTATGATACGAACAGGAAATGACTAGTAGGGAGTATTCGGAGGACCAAGATGCAGAAGAGCCGGATAACTTTATTATTTCACTCACTGCACAGGTAAGTATCTGTATGTCTACATCTCTTTCTGAGAGTGATAGAGACAACATCTATATCTGTGTACACCAAAGTTTAACTTTCAAGGTGTTGGTGTCATTCTAGTGCTGGATGATTGCTCAGTTCTTGTATACATGTTATATGGCTGAGACTGAATGAATATTTTTCCATTTTTGTTACCCGTCAGTCTGAATGCTAGCATCCAGTAATTGGTTGTAGGATACATGATAATCATTTTCCCGCTGGTGAATACATGCCTGCTTCTGGGCATTTCTTTAGGTGGAGTTTGAAGGATTTTTTTTTTCCTTCATTTTCTAGAAGTTTTAAAAGGACAACACGAGTTTGGGATAGCCACCCACTGCATTAGTTTGCACAACTTTCAGGATATCTATAATAAAGATGTCACATTATACTTCTTTCTTTTTTTATTTATATTTCAATTATATGTAGTTAGCCCCTAATTTGCTTAATGGTCTGTTTCTAGATTTTCAACTTGGAGGTAAATTAAACTGAATGCCATTTCAATAGTAATTGCATTTATCCAACCTATCGAAACTGTGGAGAATAAAACTGTAATCTTTATGAAAAGAGTTGTCCCCTGGACAATAAACTTGGTGAGCAATTTAACTCTCGAATTATTTTCAATGATATTGCCACTTTATAGACTTCCTTATATCTGAATGTTATTTCATTTAAGCACGATTTTGAGTCCTTAGCCATTAGCTTAAGCTTTTAGATCAAGTGGTTAACAAATACATTTAATCCATTTACTTAACACAAGAAGTCTTATGTTTGGTGTGGTTGTATGAGAAAAATGGTCCTTTCCTTGATTTCATTGGTATGGTTTTTCAAGGATTATCATTTTCTTTTGGAAGCCAATCTCATATTTACTTTCACTTCTTGTTCACAGATAACACGTAGGGATGAAGAGATGGCACCCTTTATAGCGGAAGCAAAACGAAATTACATATTTGGTGGAATTTGTGGTATTGCAGCAAATGCATCGATAAAGGTTTGCTTGCATTTTTTTGCCATAAAAAGGTTGTATTAGATGATAAATACTTAGGTTGAAGTTTTGTTTTTCCTTATTTTTTATACTTGCAGCATAGTATATGCTAACTACTAAATGGTTCAAGCTTCACTTCTAATGGGAGATGCTATGTATTGTTAGGCTTTGGTCGATATGAAAACTATCAACCTATTCGGAGTTCAGCAGATATGTCGAAATTCAATTGCTCTGGAGCAGGTAAATTTGATATAGTTTGCTATTTATAGTAAACTAATTAAAATGACTTGAAAACTTTACATTTGTCCTAAATGATCTTATGCTTCAATAAGATCTTGTACTTGATGAGAATGCTAATTGACCGGGGTATAGGTTTCCCTGCCTACCACCTGCTGTTGGCCGAGTGATGCCCCTTTCCTGCCATCAATTATTAATTGAGGAAGCTTTTTGTATCAGAGATTTAGAATTGTAAAATATTCTTAAATATAATCTTAAGCTGATCTACAAAGCCATCCCTAAATGGCTGAATGGAAACCTGTTGATTATAATTTTGTGTATATTACTAATCTTCATGGTATTACAACTTCCAATGACATTTTGCAGGCCCTGGCTGCTATCCCCTCAATTGATAGTGGAGCTTTACAGCAGCAATTAGACCATGTTCGGACCTATTATGAACTACTAAATATGCCATTTGAGGCAAGTCACTTATATTCATGCATTCATTTCTTTTAAATTTTGGCTGTGCTACCTGACTTCGGTATTCTTTCCCTTTAGCAGGCCTTGCTTGCCTTCATATCAGAGCACGACGACTTGTTTACCACTGCAGAGTTAGTTGCAAGATCAGTTGTGTTATTTGAACTCGCTTGCTTTTATGTTATTTCTTCAACAAGTTACATTCTTTTGATAGGTATGCTAGTCTTCTTAAGGTCAACGTTCCTGGAAGGGAGATACCATCAGATGCAATGGATCGAGTATCAGAGATTTTATCCCATTAGCATGGTGCATGTATATATGGCATTTTTTTGTATCATAAAGGAGTAAATGCTATGGTGGAATGCTAGAAGCCTTTTCCTATCAAAGTTGCTTCCTGAAACGTGCGACTTCTCTATGGTAAATTCTTATCAATTTTATCATTGATACGAGGAACCAGAAAGTGTTGCTTTCAATAGAATTTATGCTCATTTGCTGCAGTAGCAATTTTGTATTTTTGTCTCTGTTTATTGAAAATAGGTTGAGTGAACCCTAGTTGATTATTCCTTGTAAATTGTTCATAGTGATTCTTGTAAGAATTCCAGTTCAAGAAAGTCTAGCTACTGCTCCCCTGGCTTGCTATAAAGACTGTTACAGTAATAAAACTTTTTGAAGTGAAAGTTGCAGTTTTTTTTTTGGTTTGCCTCCAGGACATTACTTTTAATTTCTGTTCACATTTCAATTTTCTCTTCAGTTTATCATTGCCCGGTTCTTATGTACTGGTCACATCTGTTGTTTTTTCTCACAAGAACGGAGGAAACTATACTGGAGTAAAATGAGACCGAAGAAAAATATATTATTTTTTGTTCAGGGAGATATTATATTATGAATTTTACTTTTACATTATTGGTGTTGTAGAAAGTGAAAAATCATAGATGGCAAGAGTTGATGAATAGTATTAGATTTGAGTTCTCTCTTTATTCTGAGCTTAAAACTCTCAAGATTTTCTTTCAAAAAGGAAAAAAAAAATTCTGGTAAGGTTGTGATTTGTTTTCATTATCAAATTCCGTAATTATGATCAATTCCTTTTTTTAACCTTTAATAATTCCCAATCGAATTCTGATTTCAACCAGAGTAAAAATGGAATCCTTATATTGTAATTCCGTAACAATCTTGATGAGCAGGGCTACTGCAATCAACTGCATTGTCCTGCTCTCCCAAGTAAAGTTTAGGTTTTCTGTGATATTTCTAATCAAAAAAATCTGATAAAGTTACAGAAAAATTAGAAATTAAAACAAAAAATTGTGAGTTATATAGTATAGTTGTGTACGATGACCCAAATTAGGAATCACTGTATTGTATATATTTCACTTGATTAGCTATATATAGGAATAATCATGCATGATTTACAAGGTAAATAATTAAAGGTGTTAAACAATCTGGTGATTAGGCATTATTGTCCTCAAATGTTGATAGTTCCGTTGATGCATAATACAATAGCTGAGGTACCAAAAACATCATGATTTGTTTGATTATATTATCGTTACAAAGGCAACTTTTGAGAAGCGAGCAATCTGCACATTTCAATTCATTCCGCATTAGGCACGCATGTCAGCTTGTAATCGTGGGTTCAACTTCAATGTCTTCTTTGCTAAGTTGCGTATATCTTCCCTACTTGACTCTGCGGATATCCGCACAAGTTCTTTCACCCCGCCACTTGTTATGAAGTCCGTAGCATTGTCCTCTGTAAGGGGAAAAACAGAACGCTAAGATAACCGAGCAAATTGCAAAATTTGTCTAAAAATAGAAAATGATGAAAGCGATCAAAACTAATGACCATGACCCAACAAGCTTTGTGCCTCCTTTTAACTATTGATTATCTCTATATTTGTCTTGAATCTTGGGAGATTAAACTTATGCTTCAAATTTGTTCTACTCGTTTTCTCAAGTCGAATCAGCAATTTACCATTTTGTGCTAAATGACAAAGGGCAAGCTCAACATGGCGCCGGGTGGAAGCTGAACTGGTACTAGCATTCGCAATCAACCATTCAAGAGCACCATCTTCCATCAGAATTGAACGGCCCTTTCTGTGTCCTACAGCAAAATAAACTTCCACTAGAATTAAGATGGGTCAATAAGACCGATAAAAGATCATATGTCTTACAAAAAAGACAGAACAAACCTTGAATAATTCCTCGGGATTCACATTTTGCAAAGTTAGCTAATCCTCTAGCAACCTGTGCAATGACATCACTATTTCCAGAACTAAGCATACCAAGAAGAGCTTGAATTGCTCCATCTTCTTTCAGCATCATGTGCAATTTTTCTGTTGTGCAAATTAATGTGAATGTTAAGATATGCATGATCTTGTTAATCATGAAAAGTTAATGCATTTACCATTTGTTGTTACTAATCAAATAAAATTTATTAGAATGATTTAGTGTCCATTTTTGGAGAAACTGACTGCACAACCCAAAGAAAAAATTCAACAAACTACAGGATCATTTTCCGCTTACCATTTCCACAAAGGTTAGCAAGTGCACCAGCTACCATTCTAAGAGTTTGTGGATCATCAGTTCTGGATGCTGTTGTTGCTAGCAGCTGAGCACCTCCTTTACTCATGATTAAGCCTTGATTCATCTCTGATAAAAATTTTAAAAATTAAATATAATATCAGTTTTTTATTGGTCATGACCATCCAAAATAATATCGTCATTGATATAGAATCAAGGAGAAAAGGAATTCGCAATGCAATTTTACTCTAAATACAAGGAACCTTAGAACAAGCAGGTTAGCAAGGTTGAGATTAATTTGTGAGTACAAGAGATCTACAGTTTAAATCTCACTCACACTGGATTAATTTCTGTTTGATAGTATATATGCTATTTAACACAACAGAATGCATATTGCCATGTTTTCTTGGTATAAGTGAGAAAATAAATGGGAAAATATAGGAAAAAATCATCACTGAGAAGTCATAATACAAAAAATAATTCAATTTTATAAGATAAAGAATCAGATTACCATTCATTGCCAAATTGGCAATAGCACCAGAAGCCACTCTAAGAATAGTTGTATTTTGGGAAGTTCGCAACAGCAAAAGCAAAGCACCTAAACCACCCTCCTCCACTATTTTTTCTTGGTTAACATCTGAAAGAAAAAATTGTATATACATCTTTAACTGATGTCAATTGTTCAACCTTGGAGTACAAGGCATAGAAGTCAGAAATTGATGAACACTTTAACTTCATTAGAAAATTTTATGATTGGTTGTGATGGTCAAGATGGTATACAAGATAGAAAATAAACATACAATTTTAAGGAATTATGATCGTGACATCAACCTAGCAAATCCACATTCCAATCAAGAGTAAAAGAGACTGTTGTGGAAGTAATAGCATGGGGGAAAGGAATTTGAAAAAGATTAAAAATTAAAAGAAATTTAAAAAATACAGTGATAGAAGTAGTGGTCTTTATTCAATGAAAAGGGAACTTAGTGCAATTCATTCATCTTTATAGAGTAGCGTACCTTCAGCAGCAAGATTGGCTACCACTTTCACAGCATGGATTTGGACATCTAGGTCCTCAGATGCTAGCAATTGCAATATCTTTGGAAGCCCAACTGTACTTGTGAAACCAAAGAACTTTGTAAATCATTATATCTAAGTAAATTTGATCAGGAAGAAGAAACTTGCTCGATGTTTATATGAATATATAATTCTTGCCTTCATCACATATCTTGGCAATTGTGGCCCTCTGACCAGATAAGGTATCCCTCGGTGTGTTTGACCTGTGTAAACCTATTGGCATCCCAAATCTTGAAGATCCTTTACTGATGTAATCCTTTGTGTATGGTTTCTTGTCCTGTAAAATACTATTTAGGTAAGACCATAAATCCAAGAAGATGGAATGCTAAGTTATAAATATTTTACCTCAAAATCGACATCATTTTCAGGTGCAGTCTTCTTTAGTTTGACAAGCTCATATTCAATTGCCTTCCTCTGCTTCTCTTCAACTAAAAGTCTTTGCCTTGCAGCTTGAATCTCTTCACTCATTGTTTCCTTCACAATTACAATTTTCAGAAAAGAATGTATAAATTACTCATGTAACCTTCAATTTCATAATGGGTGATAGTTCTCAATGTTATGTTGCTATTTGACCTAAAATTTTAAGCTTATAGGCAAGGGCCTGTTCACAAAACAGAATTTATCAATGTGTCTCATGTCAATCAAACCAAACACAAAACCAATTCAAATCAAATAAAGTTGAAATCATGAGGATTTAAACACATGACCTACTTATCAAAGATTTTCTTACCTGACCTAAAAGCTTAAAGTTATAGGTAAAAGCCTCAACATATATGACTGTAATTCAGACAAAATCAATCTGAAAACTGTGGAAAAATTTTAATCAAGCACATTTGGTTTCTAATGCCAATCATACCTTCTCTTCAAGTAGAATTTTGTATTCTGATTTCAAGGATTGAAGTTCATTAGCAACAGATTCATGCAGCTGAGACATTTCCTGTAACTTCATTTGAAGTTCATCGATCTCTTTCTGCCCCTGGATTTCAGCAGATATGTTATTCTAGTATTTATGGTCATAAGAAAAAATTTAGAGGGTAAAAAACAGATTCCAGAAAAGGTTGGAAATTTATGAGCACTAATGGCAATAAAAATTAGTATTACATGTCACCAATTCAAATCCAATGTTGAGATAAAAAGTTAACCTGCATTGAGTTTTGGTAATCAACTACAAGCTTTTTTGCCAGGTCCAACTGTTCTTCCGCACCTACAAAACTAGCATGCTCATCCTCTAGTTTCTTATTCAGCTCTGCTACTTTCTTCTCGTATAACTGAGTGGTGTCTACAAGTGCTTTCTGATATGTAGAATTCTCCATCTCATATTTCTATCAGGAAAAATAATGACATTAGCTTTAAGCTTGCGTTGAAACTTGTAACAGAATATATAGCTTCTCAAACATTTTTCCACGAAACAAGGCTCAATAAGAATGCAGAAAGATAGAAGGTCACAAATAAACCACATTTTTAAACCTTTAATAACTTTTGGTTTGAATATACAATACAATCTAAGATCATGAAATGAGGACATTACAAAAGGAACAACTCCCTTGGTATCAGAATATTTGTTCATCCAATATATCTGGCAAATATTTTGACCGATTTCCAGGGATGGAGGCTAAAAATTTCAACTTTCAGAGTTACCTTCATCCTCCTCTTTATTATATGAGTGCATAATAAAAGATTAATTTGTAAAGTCAAAAGTCAAGACAAATTGTATGATATAATAATGCTAATTTGTGCAAAACTCAAAGAAGAGTATATTGAGATGGAGAGGAGAATTTAAAGCATAGGGATGGAACAGAGAAGCCATTTGAAGTAATGAATATACAACTTACATACATTAATTGACTTCTGATGATCACTAATCAACTTGTTCATTATTTCAAATTGTTCCTCAACATTTTCAGATTGGCCATGCTCGATTTCTATCCGCTTAATCAATTCAGCTATTTTCTTCTCATACATCTGGGTAGTATCAGCCAGTACTTTCTGATATGTAGAATTTTCAGGGTGGTGTTGCTACTAAGAGAGAAAAACATAAAGATCCAGGTAGGTCAAACTTTTTCATAACAAATAGATAGATTCAAGATCAAAAAGCATGAACATAGGGTTTCAGCACACAAATTGACTGACTCTAGAATCGAACTTTGAACTTGCACAGGGCTTTACAATATGAATGTACATGAACTTGATTTGTGCTGTTTTATAAGCTGCTTATATACTATCACAAACCCAATGTCTTGACATCAAGCCCTACTTGACTTTTCCTCTGGAGATAATATGTTTATGAAAATAGCCGTGATTCTTGATATATCCGCTGGAATGGTGTTACCAAGTTTATTTTAGCTTGGTGAGAGAAGGTATCAAAGAACATATAGCATGAATGAAGAAAAGAAAATGAGTAGCTAGATAGTGGCTAAGGCAAGCAAACTCTAATTTTCTCAAGAAATGAATGTACCTTGCTATGTTTCAGACTCTTTTCTAGTTGTTCAACTTTATCATGCATCAGATTATTAAGATCTTTCTGATGGTTCAATTCACTTAAGATGTCTTCCATCTCCAATTCCAGACGAGTATTTTCCTTCTCTAGAAACTGCAAGTTGGAAAAAGATATTAGGAACCAAAGTCATATAATTGAAACAAGCATTTGAATTATGCAGCTCTTAAACATACAACTTGGAACAAGCAACAGGATTTGAGTGAAAAAAATGAAAGAGCACAAAATTTTTAGGAGAGAAAACTACCTCAGACCTTGCGACTAGATTCCTTCTTGATTCATTGTTAGAGTTTTGACACTCTTTGAGTTGTTTTTTGAACTCATACTTGTCATTTTCTCTCAACTTCTTTTGCCTTTCAATTTCAGTGGTAAGATGTTCTACTTGAGTGATTAGGTTGCATTTTGCTTCATCATAAGAGAGTTGACTCTCTCTCAGCAGTTTTTCCAACTCGCACTTGTCAGTTTCTCTCAACTTCTGTTGCCTATCAATTTCTGCAGTGAGATGGTCCACCTGACTCTCAAGCTTCCGGCATAAACTTTCATAATCGAACTCCTCTTTAAGTTTTACAGTGTTAACAATTTTCATTGCCTGCATAAGCAAAAAAAATGCAGCATATTTAGTTCCCACTAAATCAGTGAACTACTCCATTATTGACATTTATGGTGCACGCACGTCAACTGTGGAAAACATAGCTCCCGGAAACAACAAAAAATATAAAAAATAATATCAATGAGAACCAGTCATAGATGAGTGTAAGAAAATTATCATTTCCATTTTGATAACTAATTGATGAAGCAAAATGCAACCTACAATGTATGAGTAACTAATTGATGTATGAAGGAGAAACAACCCAAGATGAGACAGTCAATGATAGCAAAAGGTTGTTGGTGTCAGTGGGCTTTGCAATGACTACCAGGAAGAGACTGAAGCTGACAAGAGTAAGACTCAACATCCAATTGTTTAGTTCTTTAATATATTCCATCAAAAATACTTCCATTGAATTGTGACACAATGAAGAATATTTGACAAAATAAGCTCTCTCTGACAGATATTAACCCTTTGAATAGCACCATATTCCTCCCACAATTCAATTGGTGCACTAAAAGCTTCCTTATTCAGTGTGACCTAGATCATCAAGAACATTAAATAGATATTCTATAGCGTCTCTGTTATCACTGGATTTTATTTGGGGTGTCAGGAGTGTGTTTCAGAATGACACCCCCACTTTGCCATCCCCTCTCTTATGTGAAGGATGGTCAATAGACACCAAAAAATTTTAAATTGAAAAGAAAATTTCTAAATAACTAACCCATGAAATCCTTTATTAAACTCACCCTTTGTCCAAACATGATTGTGCTTGTGGTTTCTACATGATGACGTGCAGACGGCCCAATTGTTATTATAAGAGAAGTCCTTGCTGAGCCTGTTTGATTAAAGGGGAATGTCGGTAAGACAGTTTGGAGAAAAAAAATAAAGAATAATGCAACAATATTTCATACAGATACAGTCAACATGTGTGTATAAATAACAGAATTGTTGTTTTACTGCACATATGCCAAATGTCAAACTAAAATATGAAAAGAAAAGGCTCTATTATGACCAAAGTATATATTAGAGCATAAATATAAACTCGAGCAAAGCACTGCAAACTTTGTCCTATGTAACATCTAAAAGCAAAACCAGTACAATACTTTAAAATAAATAAAGCATAATAGCCAATTATGGTGTAATAAGCTCCTAAAAGGGAATATTCACTTCTCCACAAATCTCCTGGTAGTGTATTAACAATCTATTAAAGAAACAGAGAAAAACATAGGACTTTTGGGATGACCTCCAAAAGAATCACGAAGCAATCTTGTCAACTTAGAGTCCCTTGTAGGTATATGTGAACTGTTCTCAGCCAAAGCATTTATACATTTGCCCAGGGAAGTAAGAGAAAGATTAATGAATTTAGCCTCTTCAAGCAATGGGCCCTCACTGCCTGCAAATGAGATAATAATCGTGTAAATCCCTGTAGGCGAAATAAATAAGAGCAAACTGTCAATTTAGTCTCTTAGAACTCGCAGTTACCAAGCCAATTTTCTTAACCAATTATTAAGAAAAAATTTCAGCTTTAATTATTAGATCTGTCTTTCCCTAAAAACGTGTGTTGAAAAAGACATAAAAGAACACAAAACAGAATGAACCTAAAGAAAAGGTGACAGTGCTGCAAGCTTGAGATACAGATATCAAGTTATAAATATTAAAGCATATATACCAGATTTGTCTATTCTTTCAGAACCAGCAAGATCTACGATCAGCAACTTGCTTTTTCTCACTACAGGTATGTGATTACCACCGGGTAACTCTGTTTTTGTGTCTTTCTCCTGAGAAGTAATTTTATCTACTTTTTCATGAGCTGATCTTTGAATATAGACCTATGAGACAAACAAAATTTAGATGATTAAAGAGTTTTATCAATATTGTTTTTTTTTTCAAGAACATCATGATACACTGACAACAGATGCTCACTATTAGAATTGTGTGACTGCGTGAAGACTCAGTATTCAGCTTTGTATTTGCTGCATGACGATTTGCCTCACCAATTTGCAGTAGCTGTAAAAAATGATCAAGATCTTGAAGTTTAACTACAGTAGCACCAGGCAACAACACTTCTCCAGTCTTTGGGTCCTCATTGATTGGGATATTTATTTTTTCTGGTGCAAGCAAGTCTTGTATTGATTCCATGTACAACTGGAGGTAAAAATGAATAATAAGCAAAGAGTGATTATTCATCAGCCAAACAAAGATGAAAAGCAACAACAGCTAAGCTCTAGAGCTAAATACTGATTCATTGAGTTTTCTTACAAGTATCAATGAAACAAATACACTGCTACCATATCATCACATGATATAGGATAGAATTTTGTTAGAGACTGAGAAAGCCTGCTCAAACTCCGGGGAGAACACATTTAGACCAAATGATCAAATGAGTGAATACATTCATGAACTTGAACACCATTTCCAACCTAAAACCTGAAGACATTAGGTCTATGAGTCCATTTCATTTATATATTACTAATTTGCCTTGTAACTTTCCAATGTGGAACTCTTTCACTTCACACATTCACACTTGACATCCAACAATATCCCCCTCAATTCTAACTCTCTTCCAAATTGAACTTGGACCTTACTTACTCTCCCTTAAATAGAAACTTTTATTTATTTATTTTTTTGTTCAAGTATCATAGTATTTTCAAGAGTCCATACTCCTACCAAGCTCGACCCGCTTATTCCTAAACTTGTGCCTATTAATGCTCTACTCAGAGTCACGTGAGAGGCGAATGTGATCTTTTTCTATAAGAACCACCTCGTATAACTCTATCTTGGACTAGGCCACTCTCTTTTAGGCTATCCTCCTTGGGCCATTTTCCTGGGGAGTCCATTGTTCTTTTATCATTCCTCATGACGATAGCAACCACGAGAATACATATGTACTACCGTCTCTATACTCGCATCCCTTCCGAACCATCGGCTCTAAAACCACTTGTTAGAGACCAGAAAAGCCTACCTAAACTCCAGGGAGAATATATTTAGACTAAATGAGTAAACACATTCATGGATTTGAACACCACTTCCAACCCAAACCTTAAGGCATTGGGTCTATGAATCCATTCCATTTATATATTACTCATTTGCCTTGTAACTTTCTAATATAGGACTCTTTCACTTCACACACGCACACTTGACATCCAACAAATTTACAAAGCAAAAAAAATAACAATACCAAAAATAATTATAAATAATTTGCACAATACACTGAGTAACAGAAGCATGTTAGCACAAGCATTGGTGCATATTAGAATTTCTTATAGGTAAAACAGGTGAGAGAGAGAGGTTCCAACATACTCAAGTCATCATTTTTTCTCCAGTTATTATTCAAATTTTACTGACTTTCTTTTGTGCTAAAGTGTGTTTCTACAATCTTTCATAAAATCCTCTGAATCTTTGAAAAATTTTCAACATCCCATGATTTTCCACATTTTCAACACCCGAAAATATGACTTGAACAATAAAATCATAGATAAAACTAACTTACGCATTGCACAAATAAGTTTTTTTTCATAAAACTCAAACAACAGTTCCGTACCTGCAAATAGGAGACTTGCACACTATCAGAAGTAAGAGAAATACTGCCAATTACATCTTCCAGAGCTCTAACCATAATACCACGTTCAGATGCATCATCTTTACCCAGTCTGCCAAGTGTGTAAGTTTTCCCAGTACCTGTTTGACCATAGGCCATAACTGTCCCATTATATCCATTCAATACACTCTGCAAAAGTTATGAAAATTGTCCAGAGACAGTTATTGGATTATATATCTAACATTTAATTTAGCAATACTAAAAAACCAGATATTTTGTTGTGAATCTAGTAACACCAACAGTAACATCCTGTAGTCACATGATCCAGAATATTTAATGCTGTGACTAATAAGCCCGTTAACCTCTTACCTCAACGACAGGTTTCGCTACCACTTCATAAACACGCCTTTGAGAGGCAGTATCTGTGAAAACTTCGTCAAATCTGTAAGATTCAAAACTCCAGTTGTTTTTTCTCAACTTCAACCGCTTAAGCTACATGAGAAAAATAATACATCATTTCAACTAATCCACAATGCTAATATTTATAGAAACACAGATGAAAATTGTTCTTTTTCTGATAAATTTCTTGTTGGCACACATAAAGCACCTTGGGTTGCAATTCAACACAATCTGCAAAATCAGCATCCAAGAGGATATCCTCAGCATTTCTAGGTCGAAGTCTGACAGCAACCCTGACCCGTCCGGGATCTGTGACAACAGTCAAACTAAAAATATTATAAAGGAAAACTGGACCCAAAATCTGAAAAACAGTAGTCACTATAAGTAGCAGGCAAGCTGTATTTCTCGAAGCAAATAACAAAATATACGACAGCCATTTTTCAAATCTCCCTTAGCATAAAAATTCAGGCATGCTTGAAATAATACCTTTCTTGAAAATATAAATACAGAAAATCAATAACTTCCTCATCCTAATATTATTTACTAAGCACATTTTTAACAGTATAAAACCAAATATTGCATAGCATTTTTATCCAACAACGAGTATGGACGTCTCTCCCCACAATACACACAAGAACATGGAAACCAGCAGTTGAGTTGTAGAAAGCTGCCTGAACAGAAACATAGCATGAGAAGATACAACATATAAGCACACACCAAATAAAAGTAAAAATAACAGCTACCTCAGAAACATAAACTCATGTAATTCAAAGTCCAAAACATGGCTATAGCGTCAGTGCGCTGTGATCATGGCGAATATGGCAATGGTTTCTAGAATGATAACCAAAAAAACAATGTTGAACTTTTAGATGCCAACAACTCCCATTTTTAGTTAGCAGGTTGCTTGTCACAAAGAATGGAAGCTTTTTTGACCCATTATGACTATTTAGGAATTGGCTCCACCAATTCTCTTTTACCATATGGAGTTTACTTAGTTCTGTTGGAGCACATAAAGTTCCTAACAGCAAGGAAAATCTCAGAGGGGAAGGCAAAAAACAATTATGCACATTTAGTCCATGATATCACCGGAATCACCTAACAACTGACTTCCAATCTTCTCAACCAATTCAACATTGAGACCATCTCAAAAATTACGAAACAGAAAATACCCAAATGCTCGAATAGACATTTGAGTTCACAAAATCAGAACTAGAATCATATACTTTCAAAATGACCCACAAATAATAAAACCGAACACCTATCCAACATAACATCACCAAATAATATGCCAGTCAGAAGAACCGTTTAAAAAAGAAAAAGAAAAATTACGGCTGAAACACAATCTCATGCAGAAGTGACATAAACTAGAGTTCCCAATAAAAGAAAAAAATAAATAAATTTAAATTTCCTTCACGACTCCTTAAATCCCCCTTTGAGTTCCTCAAAAGTTTCATAAAAATGATCAAAGAGGTTCCCTACATAAAAAATAAAAAATTAAAAAAAAAATGCACGCAGAATGAGAGGATAGAGAGAAAATGAGTAACCTTCGTCGTTGCTGTTATTATTGCTAGAATGAATCCTAGAATTAGGAGTGACAGAACGCCTCGACGAAGTAGAAGAGAAAGAGGAAAAGGAAGAGGGTCTTTCTCTCGAGGAGCGAACAGAGTGATAATAATTGTTTGGTCCATTATTTAGACTTCTGGACAGCGACGAGTGCGGAGGAATGTGATTGTGCTGTCTTTCAGCCGCTATTCCTCTCTGTGTTGCTCTTAAACTAGAACCCGAAGCGGCCATTTTTCTGTCTGACACTTACCCAGAATAAGCATTTAACCGATTGTAAAGAGAAAGATAAATAAAAGCCAAACCAAAGTAGTTGAAGCAGGCGAGATTTGGTATTTAAAGAACCAATATTTATTAAAAAAAGGCGAAAAGAGAAAGAGAGGGAAGCACGAAGAGATAGAATTAAAGTAAACTGGTTCCCGCGTTGTGCTGTTGTTCTTCTTCTTCTTCCTCTTGTTTGTTGTCAGCGTTGGAACGCATGGGACGGCAATGCATACTTGTACTCGTTGAGTTTGAAAATGGCGTGAGCTTCAATATTTATTTATTTTAAAAAGTTGATTGATACACAATCAGATAATTCCATAATTTATTTATTTAGGTAAGGGATTATTGATAAAAATAATTTTAAGAAGAAAAAAAATTATTGAACCAATTTAATTTCAGTATTCATAATAAAATAAATTAAATTTAAACATATAATAAATTTTTATTTATTTTTAGATAAAATTTACATTTATTTAAGTAAAGAATTATAAAGAGAAAAAAATTAAACAAAAAATTATAATGTGTATTTTAAATTGATGTTATTCTTAATTATAATAAGTAATAATATGACATACCTATTATTGATTAAATTTGTTGGATCGGATTGAATGTTTACACAATAAAATCAATTTTTATTAAATTTACATTAAAAATTTTATAAGTTAATCAATATTAAATTAAATTGGTTTTTAAGTTTTAAAAAAAAAAATTATTATTTTTGAGCTAAAAAAAACTCTCTAATTCAATTATTAATATTTTTATTTCACAAATTTAAAAAAACCCAAGAAGGAAGTATGCCTGCCACACTTTAATCTATGTCTCGTATGATGTACAAACTCACACAACTCTATATGTGACAAACTAATTAGGTATATGCATATGATATGAACAAGAAAATTAAAATATATATTAAAATAAAATAACTTATTAATTTAATAGAATTTATATATTCAATAATTACATATATAGTATCATAAGTAAATCTTTTTATGTATAGTTGGATTTTAAAGTCATGTTGTCCTTCATGTAATGTAATTAATAATCATAGTTTTTGTATTAATGAAAAATAATTTTAAGAAGTTGGTTGGAATGAATAGTGATTAATAATTATTATTTAAAAAAATTTTCAAATGGTTAGGGCTCTCCACTTCCACAAAATTACCTAAAATAAAAAATTAAACAAATAATAATATTTAATAAATAATAATGTGAGGGATACACGATGTGTTCTTGACACCAAGGATGCTCATTCATGCATTTAAAATAATAATAATAATAACAACAATAATTATTACAAATTTATTTTCAAATAGCAACCTCAATAAAAAGGAATTGTGCTCTATACTCCAATTGCATGTTTTAAGTGCTTTGTTGTTTGGAGTGGGCAGGGGGGGAGGCCGGAAAGGTACTCTATTTTACCTTTTCTTCTCAAAATCATCATCCTTTAGAATTATAAAATTCAATGGAAAGCTAACCATGGTTGACATAGGTTCTACATAATTGCAATTTTAAAATAAAGAAAAAGACCATTTCTATTGATCTTTTGTCATTATTCACTAATCAAACTTATAATATTCCCATAATCCCTTTATCTTAGTCATTTTGGCTTTCCATGTGTTTTGTTGCATGCTATGGTCCGATCCCATTTTATTTTATGTTCAATTTTTTTAAATTATGACTTGCAACAACTTATTAATTATTCAATTAATGAAATCAAGAATAATTAATTATGTTTCTCAAATCAATGAAATTGATGTGAATGTTGACAGAAAAAACAACAATATAAACTCATCTACTAAGGCTAAATCTATCATGTCAATTTTTGAATAATATAAGGGCTCATTTAGCAGCTCATATTATGCTGTATTAGAAAAGATGCTTTTGTTATATTGAAGGTTATCATATTTAATGCAGTATTATGTTGGGTGTTATATTGTATTGTAAATAATTAATTTTATGAATTATAAATTCAAAATTTCAACCGTCAGCCACTACACCATAAATCACTGCCCTCCGCCATTTGCCGCACAGGGAATAATGCACTGTAGTATGACCCTTGTTTCTATGAATAGAAAATCATGGGAATTGGAAGTTGGATTAGCGGAAGAATCTGTCAATGTTTTTCTGTCACTTTCTGTTGCATTTATTTGACAGGAAAAGCCAAACCGATCAAAAGCATTTCCGCATATTACAAGATGCAAAGATATTGAATTGCAAGCTGTAGGGAGGAAAAGCACTTTCTTTCCTCCAATTTCACGTCCAAATCCACTCCAACTTTTTATGAGTTTCAACAAATTCAACTATTCACAAACCAAAAAGCACATGAAATTTATAAGCCCGGCAATAACTTTTGACCATCTTTTGTGCTTTTCGGCCAAGCAAGTTACCTTTTTTAGCGTACTAAAATTAATTAATTCTACTATTTTGAACTTCAATTATTTATGCATCACCTGAAGAGTCCGAAAAGTATGAGAATAAGACAATTAGCTCATGGCCCAACTGGTATCTTCTTAACTGGCAAACTGCATATGAGTAGTTTCGTGGTCCATGTTAAAACAAAAAATTGCACATTCTCATTTCTACACAGCTACAAAACAAAGCCATGTGCTTTTCCTACCTACAAGCTGCTGCTCCATATGGGAAACTCTGATCTCATAATTTTGAGGCACACTACATCACACAACCGTTACCGCTTCAAACTCAATAATTGAATTTAATCATTACGATTGATTTTCTCATATTTGCAATTTCTATTCTAGAAAACTTTCACACTAACTGCAGTGGATGTCACGTATGGAAGGGAAATCTAGCATAGGATTGATTCGATAGACTAAATGGATGTTATTTTTGCATATTTCCATTGCGCATACATACAGATGTTCTAACTCAGCTGCTTTAACATTGACAACTGATTTTAGTTCTTCTCATTGGGAAACAAGTATTGACAATTTCAGCGGTAGACTTGGTGTCATCTGTTTCCCAATGATAAAAATACAGAATGTAGTGAAGCTAATAGATTCATATATACTTCCTCTAGAGAAAGAAATCCTTCAAACTGCTCTCAATCAAAACCATCGGCAGAATTTCTGTACTGTAGGATCATGAAGCCATGTTTCATCTGGATGAACTCGCTTGAACGAAGAGAAATCTTCTGCGAACTCTTTCTATCATGCATTCAACTTCTTAACTCTTCCAACCCATTAACTCAAGATCAGCTTGTTTAAGTTCTACATACCTTCTGAACCTGTGATTCACAACAAAATTAGTGTAAAATTCAAAGCATTCAGCCCAGCAACCAGGACGGAACACTTGAATCAGATAATGGAAGTTGAAGCTACAGACAACCAAACATAAGAATACGGGTGCCAGCCCTCTTAGCTGGTAGGATTCTTGTAAGAGTACAGGTGATCTTGAGATAATACAGATTAGCTAAACCTGATTCATACTTGAAATGATGTGGCAAGAAAGTGTAAAAAAGTTAAAAATAAAAAGGGTAACCCAAGTTTCATTACACCGTCAGCTACAAAATTAAGCTCACTACAATGACATACTAGGCCTACAAAGATAAATGACAGATGTAAAGATCATTGCTGGGCCCACAGAGGTGGGATGAGAAATTTGAAGAATGTAGGACTTGAGGCATACCATGTTTTGTATGGTTCACTTCCAATTCTTCAAAAGATTTAATCTAAGATTTTACAAACACAAATTAAACAGATTAGTAAAAATGTAATCTAAAACATCAACTAACTTTTTAGTGATTGAATAATGAATATTTGCACAAATCTATCAAGAGAAGTTTGTGGGTTCACTAACGGCAACATTCATTTGTAATTTTAATGATATATGAAAAAGGTAAGAATGTGTTGAGGAAGATAAACAAAAAAAGAGCCATCCTAGTAAAATTTCCCACAGGATAAAGATAAATTACCCAAGATCTGAGGGGAGTCTGAAACCACCGATCCTTACATGTTTTAATGCATGGAGCTGGAAAACAATAGAAAAAAGCATGACATAAACACCACTGGAAGATAAATCGGATGGAAACAACTGCGTAGTAGCCACTGATATCGTATAAATCTAGGGCCCAAAGTTGCCACCAAAAGTATCATCAATTTCCAATTTTTATCAAAAACTAAACAGCATCGTGCATAACTAAAAAAACAATTTTTGTAATCCCATTTCCCCGTAGATTCAATCAACTGAAAATCCAATTTGAAATGTCAGAAATGTTCTAATAATAAACCCAAGCTAACCTTAAGTCCAGCATTCTTCACCAGTTCTCGAACTTCATGGTTCCTGCCTTCATGAACCTACATGAATCCAGTTTAAGTCAATTTTGAAAAAAAAGAAGAAAAAAAAGGCTTCTGACGATAATTTGCTTAATATAGCTCACGAAGGATAATGAGCTATCATTTTGCTCCATTCCCCCCTCAGGCTACAAATATGGGTAGGTCCCCAAGTAAAAGATTTAAATTGACACCTCCAAATCAAACATACCACATTCAATTTATCTAATCAAATCTATCAGGAAAAACACCATTGAAACACATTTGTCACTATATACACAATCATAAATGGTAACATATTAAAATCAAGCATAGATTATGAACACAATATGATCAAAGTAGAAGAATCTCAGTGATCAATCAACAATTGAATGAAATCTGCAAAGAAATGCCACAAAATTGATACAATTTTTTTATCGCATATTGGAACAGTTCACACTTCACAGACTTAAAATAGATCTGACATACCACAATATGAATACAAGGTCTTGATATATCTAGTTGAGGTGGTAAAAAATTCCACGGCATCCGGGGTGCAAGGGGTACATTCAATAACTGTTCCATCTGCTATGGCTACCAAATGCCATTTATTTACTGCACCTTCTATGGTTGCAATGTATCTGCAGTGACAATGTAAACATTATCCTATCAGAAAAAACACATTCTTTACAATAACATTACTTAAACTCAGAATATCATTCTGAGCAAGCAAAAAAATGAACGAGTGAATAAGTGATGAAATGATGATAACATCTTTTCTAGACCTAGAAAACCCCACTCCTTACGAGTTCACAGAGTTTTGAACTTAGAACTATTGTAGGACCCTAGAATCTTGATAGCAGGAATCTTGTGGGATATAATATACTATGTAGGTGACTCAGGGGGCCGCAACTGCACCAAAGAGCTCTTGGTTAGAAACCAAAGGTCTTAATCACTCAACCGAACCCCTTGGGGTTAAATTGACAATAGCTTCAGAATCAGCTAAACAATCTCAGGCATCATATTCATTTGTAGGAACATAAAATCAATCACCATCAAAGGGTATACTGAACCCATAATATAGAAATGAAAAAAATTAAAACACATTTTACATGAAGAATGCATGTTTCTTTTGTGTCAATTAAAAACATAGTAGTGCATGGTTACTGATAAAAAACATGTGAAAGCTTACTCTTTCTGCAGCTTAGAGGAAGGATGTGATAATTTCTGAGCAAAATCTCTTGGAAAACCAAAGGCATAGCTTTGGATTAGATATTTCCACCCAATTTCAAATCCCTCTTACACATCATGATTGCAGAATCATGGATAGTGAAATGCACACCATCATTGGTCACTATAATCAACCCAGTTGTCGCAACATCAAGGCGACCAACAGTGAATAATCATGGTCTTGATAGACCTGGATTTCTTTTATCATGTACATACAGGTAATCTATGACTAAAATTTAAAACTATACCTGTAGTATGATATAATGTGTAACTGATAATAAGTTTTGAGTACCATAGACTTTAATTTACTTTCATCTGCTCAAAAATTCATTTTTGTTCCGCAATTTCTTAGGATAACAACTTCTAGCCCTTTTGTTTTGTTCAGGGCGAGATACACTTTCGGTGGCAATTTCTTAGAAAGCCATCTTCCATTTACATAAATTATATCCCTTGTAGGATCAACTCTAGTCTACATATATCATCACAAGTAACAAAGGTATAATTCTACATGAGAACAAAAGTAATCCTTACATATATTGGCTTACCGTACCACAAATGACTAAAAGGAAATATATATCTCTTCTCCGCGATAAAACAATTATATCAATATGAGCTCCTAAAACATTGTATAACAGAATAAAATAAATTAAGAGCTCACCTCAGGATTATTGCATACAGAACCATTTACAGTCACTTGCCCTTGAAATATTAGCTCTTCGCTGCTCCATCTTGATGCCACCACTAACACATTCAACATAGCCCAATAATTACTAGACACCATTATACAAAAAACTAAATTCATATTTCCCAACTACTAAGCAAGTTGGATTTATAAAACATAAATGTTGAATTAATGACTCACCAAAAGAATCCTTAAATATTTTACAATATTTTTAAACTTATTCATATTAAATTATTTTAGGGAGATTGAATCAATTCATTACCAGTAACTTTAACTTATTTTACACAAATCATAGTATAATTGTATACGCACATGCAGTTGATAAATATTTACTTATTACTAAAAGTTGATATTTTTGAAAACGGAGATAGAAGCAAGACTACAACCATTTTTATTACACAATGAAACATTATCATTATTATCACACCTACATTACACAGACAATGTATATAAGGTTCATCTTCATAGAATGCACTTGAGTGAAATCAATTGCTATAAAAGCACTGGGAAGTGCTGTCTGAAATAGCGCCTATAAATACTTTTTGAAAAAAGTGTCAACTGTTTTCCTCACTTCAAAAATCAATTTTCTAGAAACCACCTACTAAATATTTAAGTATAGTTTCTTATCAAAACACATGAAAGCGATTTTTGGAAAGTACCGGTGGAATTCCTCTCCCAAAAGTACATTTAAGTGCTTTTCCTACTCGAAGTGCACTTTTTAATCACCTATCAAGTAGTTATCCATCCGACAATACAAATGCTTGTTGAGGGCTTGAGCCCAAATAGTGATTTAACTAATTTCAGCATTACCAGACAGAAAAACATTTGATTATTTGGAAGCATTTATTTTACCAGTAAGCACTTTCAATGCTGTCAAAAGTAATAACATGACAAAAACAATACTTCTGACTGCAGTTAAAACTTTACTGAGCCGTACCGGCGGGTCTCTGAAGTTTTCGTTATAAAACCTACGAGCCGCCTTAGAAAGCTTAGCGCTCTTAATTCCACCACTATTGTTTTTCCTCTTTCTATCATTCTGGGTCTTGGCGTCAGCCATGGCGTGGATGAAACGAGTAGGCGAGTGCCTCTGGAGCTAGAGATTCCCATCCTCGCCGCGCACAATCCACGGAATGAACGGCTGTTGTGAAATTCGACGTCGTCTTAGTCTTCTTCTGGTTGTTGCGGTATAGGGAGGTTTTGGATTTTCTTGGGTTTCGGAGGAGCGAATGAAATGTTGAATTAGAGAGAAGAAGAAGAGCAAGCGATGCTAGGTAGAGTACGGTGATGGGAAAGAGTGGGTTTTCTTCTGAGGAGGGAAGGGAACAGTGATGTTGTTATTGCCGTTGTTGCTGGCCGAAGCCATTTTCACTTCTTTTTCTGGGTTTGGTCGTCCGGTGCTGAAGCGACGCGAACCCTTTTGCTCCATAAACTTTATTATACCGCTAAAAGCATAATATTTTTATATTTGTAAAAATAATAGAGTAAAAAATTAATAAAATTATCCCATAATATCTTTATTATATTTAAACAAAATTTAAAATTTTAGTATAATACTTAAATTTTGTAAATTTAAAATATTAAGCAAAAACCTTAAAACATTTTACATAAGATCTTTAAAATTTAACATAAAATAAAAAAATTTAGTAAACCAAAACATCTTTCAATCACGTTCCTATAATGAATTAAGATAAATTTAAAAAAACTTAAAATATTTTTATAGTACATATTTAATCTTTAAAATACACTGACACAATTTTATCAGACGATATCATATCATGAGAACTTCCTCTTAAAGCTTCATCATTAAGAACAAGGATATTAGCTACATAAGTGAACATGAAAACAGAGAAAAACTTCCTTAGTAATTAGAAAGGACTCTATTCGACAAAGATTAACAATTAGCACAAATGAGTTTCGTCCCTGATGAAATTCAATGTAGCTCTTCTCTCTCTATCAAGAACATACAGGTGGCAACTAGAGAGATGAAGAAAACAATAAGCAAAACATGGAAGAAACTAACTACTTAAATTATACACCAACAGAGAAAAAA
Organism: Trichilia minutiflora; assembly: GCA_035590515.1. Classification (NCBI taxonomy): domain Eukaryota; kingdom Viridiplantae; phylum Streptophyta; class Magnoliopsida; order Sapindales; family Meliaceae; genus Trichilia; species Trichilia minutiflora. The sequence continues at coordinate 10,024,124 of JAVXUL010000009.1, forward strand.
AAAGATCGTAGAATCAATCAACTATGATTTATTTTTCAGAAATAAAGGAAGTTAATCAATGACCTACTCCAATAAATTGAAAACATAATTATTAGCTCTTACAAACTGTATAAAACCATGCACCAGAGGTTGAAAGTGTATGGGAACCATAAAGATTTAAAAGTTGACATCATTTTGAAAGACAACTGTGCAAAACAGGAGGGAATCAAGTGCCTTCCAAAGATGAGAAATTCATAACTGAATGGAATGTGAACGATCTGTGCATGAAGCTGTTAAAAATTCCTCGCAGCAGTATGATCTTGAAAACTTCCTTGAATAGAGCCAAAAATCAACCTCCTTAATTATTTGCTCTACAGTCTTTACCTGAATCAAAGATCCTTAAAAGTTGGCTATGAGTGAAGGGCTCTAATTGCCTGAAACATGGAGTAGAAAACCAATAGTACTTACTAGTTGTGTTTTCCATCACGGAATTGTGCATTTTTTGAGGATTTGAAAGTCTCCAGAAATTCTTTGGCCTTCTGTAACTCTTGTTTCTGCCTTGACTTATTCCACTTGTGTTCAGTAGCCAATATCTCGATGACACGAGGTAATGCCCTACCTGCTGCATCCGTGTCAAGGAATGCAAGCCGGGATCTCCGTGCAATGAAATCTATTGCAGATTCACAGTACTCATTCCGAGCACAGTAAGCAACCTCAGCCTCTAGAAAAGGGTATCCATGGGCAAGCCGCTTCCCCAAACCTTCGTTCTACAGATTCAAAAGTGGTATTCAATAAGCTAACCACTAAAAAGCACATGACTGGATGTGCATGGTCACAAACAATATACAATATCTGCATTTGCTACTACCAAGATGTAAGATAATACCATCATGGCTAAATCAGATTCCCAAGGCATCAAAGCATCCAGCTTCTTTGCAGATTTAGACAAACTAAGTTGAAATTACAAAACAAATCAGATTCCCAAGGCATCAAAGCATCCAGCTTCTTTACAGATTTAGACAAACTAAGTTGAAATTACAAAACAAATCAGATTCCCAAATGTTGTCAGGTTCAGATGATCAAAAAGAATTAGTTAGGGCTATTACTAAGTGCATCCAGCAGTCTAAAATTCAGGGGATGTAATTGTATAGGGTTTCTCAGCTGTGTACAGATTGGACTCAAAACAGATTGGTTCGGTGCTTTGGCTGTTTTTGTAGCTTTGTTCCCTCTCCAGATAGTTCATGCTCTTCTTCTGAAAACATCTGGTCCACTACACACTAGCAATATTTTTTAATTTATTTACTAAAATTCTAAGTTTCTTATCATAATAAATTGAAGCGTACAACTTCCTTCCAAAGACTGAATGAGGATGTATTTTCAATGGATATTGAATTCAAGTAGTTAGATTTTCAGCAGTACTTAAATCAATATCTGTACTTTGGACACTTGTTAAACTTATGGGCTTGACAATCCAATAAATGATCTCACTTTAAATTTCTTTGATGAATAGGGTAACATTGCCAGATTATAGTAAGGAATAAAAGGAATAGAAAGAAGAGAGAGAGAGAGAGAGAAAACTTTATCATCCAACAGAAAGTTTGTTTGACGTTTGTTGTGTCCTTTCGTTCTTTTTCATTTTCTCTGTCATTGTAATTGAAACCAAAAACCCTTATCTAGAAACTAGACAAGAAAATGAAAAAAATGAAAGAAACCTAACCCATTGTCACTGGTTGTAAATCAAAATACCGTAAAAGCTACTTTGCCATAACAAAACCAAAAAAAACAAAAACAGAGCACAACATACCAACCTGAGCAATTATAGCCACTTGTTCTGCCAATTTACCATACGCATGAGACAAATGCTTTGCAGTAGCAGTGTCCATAACTGCAGGAACAACTTTACCCCCATACGTCCTCTTCATGCGTACATATTGTTGAGTAAGAACTGTGAAAAATGAAGGCTCCCATCCATCTCCACCAACAAGCCGTAAGTTGTGAGTCAAGCATCCATTGCTTGGACTTAGCTTTCCAGATTTTATAGCTGCATTAACTGCATCTTCTGCCATACTGAAACTAGTTCTAGTAAGCACGAAACTCGTGTCTAAAGAAAAAAGGAGGGAGGAACAAAGGGAAAGAGAATTCACTATGGAAGATAGCTTGTGCCATTAAAAAGTCAAGTAATTAGTGGAAGGTTGACTAGACAACATACCAATACCATTACATACATCAGATAGTTAACACCTTTTACCTTTGTATTCTCACTCACCTTTGTCTAGAAACCCTATGTATTAGTTAAAAAACACTTTCAGTTAAAAGTTTAAACTCTACCCTCGGTAGGTTGTCCACTTTCCACCAGTAATTGTGACCAAACCAGGATAATCTTCACATACGACATGATCCCTGGAGATGCTCTCAGTTTTCTTTGCTGATGGATCTAGTGCCAATGGGCGAATACCACTCCAAGCAGAAAGAACATCTGTGCGTCGTACCTAATTTTTCCACCATTACTTTAGTATCCACAAAAGCATACTCAGTAGAGAAAGAAAAAGGAACGAGATCAGTTCAGTCACTAGAATCAAACACTTTGTAACAGAGACACAGTGGGGAAAAAAAAAGGCCGTCAGTTAATAAAGTAATTCACCATTCTCAACATTTTGAATGTGTATCAAGCTCACATTTACTCAGCTTGAGCATCAAATTAGAAACATAGCCTAACTACATATGCACGATAAACTTGGAATATGCATCAAAGCTATTCATCAAAATAATAAGCAATTATACCTTAACGTATATCTAGCATCCAAGAGAGAATATGAGAACAAATAGTTAAAAGCACACCAGAATTATAATTCGTATATCTGATAATGATAATAGAAACATCCTAGATTATCTCCCAGTGCGCTCCACTGTAAAGGACGGCTTAGTTGTTATCATGTATGCATGACTGTATGTACATACATGCAAAATTCTTTTGAACAAAAATGACATGCATTGTTTATTATACCTTAATAGGTAATATACACATTATTTTTATAGTGCTTTTGCAGACCAATGTCACCATGATGCCAAGAAGAAGCATGACACCCTAACATACCTTAATGTTAAGGTAATCGCTGATCGCATCCAGTATAAACTGAATCTCATCCTCGTGTGGTTCTGGGAGAAAAGTGATGGTAGTGTTAGAATCTGTAGTGCCAGCAACTGTTCTTCCCAACCATGGCAGCATGAAAACAACACGCCCATCCTTAGTTTTAGGAACAATCAAACCCATTCCTTCTGGAGAATAGTAATCAGGGAGAACAATATGGACACCACTACTAGGACAGATCATAGTTTGCACATTTTTGTCAGCTAGTTTCCTCACAGAATCACAAAATGGCCCAGCCGCATTCACCACAACTTTTGCATATGAATCAAATTCTTGGCCTGGTACCAATTTTTCCAGAAACAGAATTAAAAAAACAAACAAAAACAAATACACAACAGTAAACAATTTGAACCACTATTATTGAAAGTTATCTCTGTTCTACTGAAAGACTAATAATAAATAGTACCTTAGAAAGTTGAGCTTTCTGTACCTGTTAGGTTGTTTCGAATTCGAGCACCAATTATTTGCTCACTAGCCTCATCTTTAATAAAGGAAACAACTTCTGCATGGTTAAGCACTGCTGCACCAGCCAATGCTGCAGTGCACACTAATCCAACATTAAGACGAGAGTCATTCATCTGACCATCGTAATACACCACTGTGCCCCTCAAACTTCTATCTTTCCCCTTCCTTGCAAGAGTGGGGAACAGCTCAGCAGACTCTTGTGTAGAATAATATCTGGACAAATGTAACAGGCGTCGTCCTGCGACCAAATCATACATTTTCAAGCCCATCCAGTAGTACACTACCTCAAACCAGTCAAAACAGGGTGTCATGCAAGGCAAAGCATGGCAGAGATGTGGTGCGTTCTCAATAACCTGTTTACGCTCCTCAAGTGCATGGAATACAAGCTTCAGCTGCCCATAGTCAAGATTAAACACAGCTTTCTCCAAATAGCGGACTCCTGAAAAGATAGTAGACATAAAATAACCGAATAATTATAGACGAATAAAAAAATGGGGTACATGGTCTTTGCATATATTCACAAAAATGCTGATCATAAACAGCCTCGATGAAACACATTCACCAAACAGGCCTTCAATCCAGCAAATCCACTGAGATAAACACTAACCCTGCATTTTAATCAAGAAAGAATTTCACAGCAAATAATTAATAGCCCATTATTTGTTAAACTTTCAAAGTTCATCTGTCCAACAACTAATGAACTGTCTCAGTGGTCCAAAATTTGATACATTTTTATATCATCAAGAAAACTTTCAATAGCTCAAATTTTTTTCATGTCAATTTAGTTGAAATAGATTACAGGCTTTTTTTCAGATTACTAAAAGAGTACTTGGAAACAATTTGGAAAAACCTTCAGAGGAACATTTTTACAAATCCTTCAGGCAAAAGGTTTGATAGGTATTTTATCAGCTAATTTTTTTAAAGAGATTTTTTTTCCATTTATGGCTGCAACGGGACGAAATTCCTAAATACAAATATGTGTTTAGAAGTGAATTGTAAGTTTGGCGAAACACTCTATAACTGTTTACTTAGAAGCAGAGAAGTACACCAAACATAACCTAACCTCTCCCCAGTGCTCATAAAGTATTCATCTTGCCGCTCTCACTGCATTTTATTTGTTATCATTACCTTTTAACAAAGAAACTTCCTTTTGCCCACGAATAAAAAAAAATACTTTTTCAACTGTAAAAGTTTACGAAGTTATTGCTTCAGAAAACCGGGAAAAAGAAAATCATTTATTCAAGAAGCCAAAAAGCGAAGCATCAAGCACAAATCACTACCCAATCATAATCGCACAACTTCAATTCAATGCAAATTTTTGGTCGTCACCAAATTTATACACAACGAGCATTCACAATTCAATCACTTACCTCCATGAATCAGTTTTGTAGACCGCGAAGAGGTCCCCGATGAGAAATCCTCTCTCTCAACAAGGCCAACGCGAAGTCCTCGCGTGGCAGCGTCGAGAGCTACGCCGCTACCAGTGGCACCACCGCCAATCACAAGAATATCCAGAGGATTACTGTAGTTGGCAGCAATCAAAGCAGACTCCTGAACTGCTCTGGAAGGAACGAAGGCGTTGTTGTTGTTGATCTGGCTTCTGACGGAGTCTAGCGCGGGCCCCCGGTCGTTGCCAGAGAGTGACGGACGTGTAAGAAGGAGGATGGATGTTCCGCCAGCAGCAGCGGCGAGTGCCGCGCCGAAGCGGCGGATGCGAGTGGCGGACATGAACGTTAATTGGTGGATTGCAGAGTTGGCGCTAAACTAAGACAAAATTGGAGCTCTTACGGTATGGGAAGCAATTAAGCAAATAAAGAGTTGCGTTGGAAATGGGAATCGACTCGGTCTGGTCATGGTATAATTTTTTTTTTTAATTTCACTGGTCCGGTTTGTTGCAAGTATATTGACATTCTTCTCCCTCGATGTTTCCCCCTTTCTTTTTCTCGAAATGGATTCTAAAACCTAAAAAAATATTTTTTTATTAAAAGGTAAAAGAATTATTATTGATTGAGTATTTTATCAAATCTCAGTTCCTGCGGTGTAGATCTATATCTAAGTTCTAATCCAGATCTATTATATATGCATATTATTTCTTGAGTGGATCCCTTAATACGATATCTTCTCGAGAGCTATTTATATCATACTGGAAACAACGAGATTGTCTCGGATACTCTATCCGAGGCTATTGGTCAGGAGATCTCTTTTAAGTTATTCACGGTTGATCTGCACTCAGATAAAGGATCCTCAACGACAAGCCTTCTGGGCTCGATCTCGAAAAATCGGACTAACATAATTCACATAAAATAACAAAAACTCGCGAGCATCCGAAGTATATAGGCTTCTATGACGCTACAGTGTGGTATCATCAAAGTCATAGCCCGAGGTATAAGGACCTCCCGAGAACTAGGGGACTTCATTCTTAAGAGAACTGGAGATTTTACTCAGAGGAACGTATACTCGGAGTCTCGGAGTTGACGTAACAGGAATAGTATCACAATTTTTCACGCTCCTTAATTTCTACAGCAGATTATCTTGGACATATCAGCCATGCAGTAACACGTGTTCAAATATACGAACTCTTATACTTCTAATATACTGTATCCAAAAATTAAGGGAGATACATTCTAAGACATTCTATCACATTCTGTCACTTTTTATATTATTTTTAGAGATTTCAGAAAAGAACGTTCTATGCTTTCATGATTTTATGTACACTACTCTCATACACAAAGTAAAATCCTCTCTGATTTAAGTATCGGAGAGTTTTTATCAAAAAATCGGCTTTACTCCTTAAATTTTCATTGTTTTACCGTTTCGAATTAAGAAATAAGAAGAGAAGATCAACTGATGCTCAAATTTAAAAATAATATCAATTTCTTACATCAATAATTATAAATAGAAATAACGACGGTGTATATTCAAGCTTTATAAAAATTTCACCCTTATAGTCTCTACTTTGCCTATCTTTCCCACTTCAACAGTATTGAATTAAATTAATAAATATTTTATACTACTGCTGAAATGAAATCCGGTTAATCAGACATCATATATTCATCGTCTTTTGGGTAATTCAATCATAAAAGAACAAGTTGTGGGCCCTTATCAACCTCCACGTGGCAATCATGGAGATTCGCATAAAGTTCATGGCATGGCACGGCCTGTGACTGACTAGCGGCCGAGGCGAAGGCAAAAGGCATTAAATAAAGCGTCGGACTCAAGAGAACTCATTCCGTGACTGCATGACCTTTCCTTTGACTGTAGTCCTCGCCAGTCGTCCCTGTATGTTTTCCTTCAATTAAATAAAACCATGGTATACGAAAATCAAATATGGAAATTTCAATAGTCTACGGTCATCAACTCAGAGACAGCGTGGCATCTTTTTGTCCTTGACTGTTTTTAGATGGCGCAGTTAATCTAAAATTAATGCCAACATAAAATCCAAAGTAATGACTCCACTAATAAAAAGAATTACTCGTACTCTTTTCATGTAAGAAGAGGAGTCAAACTCATACATAACCTTCTATAGAGTATTAATAAGAACAATCACCTCAGCCACGAGGTAGGAGAGGGAGGCATGAATTGGAATTCTTCTAATAGCAAAATCCCTCACTTTCCCACATTTGGTACTTCCAAAAAAATGGTCGTCCCTTCAATGGAACTCACGCTATAGTGTGAATGAAGTATACATATAATATTTTTTTCCATTAACCATTGTTTCGATCATTTTTGTGCAATTCACTTTAGTTAACAAAAATAAATAATTTAATTAGTTAAATGTCATAATAATTAAAAACAAATACATCACTATTTTTAATATATATCACCTTCAAGTGTGTTTTTTAATTATTATATTTTCATTCCGTCAGTCCAAAATTCAAGTTCAATTGAAAACTCGAATATAAATAGTTATTAAAATCATAAGTATTTGCAATAACAAATTTAAAATTAATGAAGTTGAAAATTTTTAATAGTATATGTTGATGTAAAAAATGGTCACGGCGACTATTCCTCGCACCAACAGATTCCTTCTTTTTCTTCTCGCACCTGTAGCTGCAAAACACACGGAACACTTTGGGGTAAAGCCGATTTCCCGGCGAAAACCCTCCGATGCTTAAGTCAGCTAGGGTTTTACTTTGTGTGTGAGGGAGGTGTGCATGCAATAG